>CM076582.1:1497272152-1497347601 GCA_034641835.2 Pinus albicaulis | reverse complement strand
ACAGGATATAGATCAGATCTCCCAAATATTTGTTCCCTCTCTGTACAGACATTTATTTGGCCAAGACGCCCCTTGCATGTCATGGCGGGCCAAGGAGACTCTGGTTAAAGTGGCGCACTGGTTCCCTTTCCCTGGGTACACCTTCATCCGAGTCTTTGGAACTTACAAAGCACCACATGCTATGCCTCGCTTCGTGACAGACAAAATGCTGATGCAGGAGGTGTGCTTTCAGATGTCACACGGATTCTCCAACATCCTATCTAAGGGCAAAAAGAAGCCATGGCCCACTCTTCCCCTCACTATTGGTGCATTCACAGTTAAAGACTTCAAGGAAGTACTAGCAGAGGCAGAAGCAATGAGAAGTTATCAGCTGGGGGCACTTGAACACCGGACATATGACCCAGAGAGAATAGTCCCTGAACACTGCCGGAGAGCCAACCTCAAGTGGACTTATCAGCATCTTGAGCGCCCAGCGGAAGATGAGAGAAGAAACTGGTATAATGCTGAAAGACAACTTGCTCCAGGAATTGACGTGGTCCAGGAAGACTCAAATGATCAGAACTTAGAAGACAGAAGACGTCAGTTAGGAGGTGCCTCTTCATCCATACTCAAGAAATCTCGACTCAACACAGGGCCAACCCCATCCATCAAACAAAAGGAAGTAGAGGCAAAAGCCCAGCAGGAAAGGGAGAAAAAGCTAAAAGAAGATGAGGAGGCGCGCCAAAAGAGTGCATCAGCAACACAAAAGAAGAAGTTGGCCAAAGAGGCTAGGGAAGAAAGGGAAGACAAAGAGGCGCAAGCTGCAGCGGAACAGGCGCTTAAGGCAGAGCTGGACAAGGCAGAGGCTGAACGCCAAAAGAAAGCCGAGCAGGCTGCTGCAGCTGAACAGAAGAAGAGGGCCAAAATAGAAGCAGCAGCAGAGGCTGGATTCCAAAAGAAAGCCGAGCAGGCTGCTGCAGCTCAACTGAAGAAGAAGGCCGAAATCGAAGCAGCAGCAGAAGCTGAACGGCGGAGGAAGGAAGAAGAAGAGAAGAATACAGAGGAAAGAGCGGATGACATGCTAGATGATCTTGAGGGCTGTTTCCATTCTAATGATTTTCTTGCTAAACCCATCTCCCCTTCTAGCCTATAAATTTTTTTTGGTCATGATTTAATGTGTTCTGAGAATTTTGCCAATTGCATATTGCATGAATTACCAAAAACCTCTCTGTTTGCTTTTTCACCCCATGGCATCATCCCCTATTCTTTAAAATCATGCCACAGCTCTCCCTGGCCCCAGAAACCTTGCAATTTCCCAAGAGAAAGAAGGCAAAAGGGTGCAAGGCCGCGCGCACCAAACCCCCGGTGAGAAAATCTGCGACCTGCGACTCAGCGACCTAGTCGCGAGGTCGCAGAGTCGCAACTTTCTCCAGATTTACAGAGTTGCGACCTGCGACCAAGCGACCTAGTCGCCAGGTCGCCAGGTCGCACTTTTCTTTGTTACGTAGATCTGCGACCTAGCGACCCAGCGACCTCAGGTCGCCAGGTCGCCAGGTCGCAAGGTCGCGCCCGGGCCCTGTTTGTGTGATCTGCGACCCAGCGACTCACCAGTCCAGTTCTGCTTTAACGCATTTAGGTTTTGTCACTAAATTGTAACTTGTTTTTTTATCGCCATGACGTTCTTATCGTGGGACTCCTTTCTGAATTTGATAGGTGAAGACATAGAGTGCATACCTGTGCTCTCAGATTCTAGTGACATGGCGCCCCCGCGGTCTCGGAGAAAGGACAAGGGAACAGCGGAAGAGACTGATGAGCTGGTGGTGGTGTCCCCACCCCCAATATTCCGAGATACATTATGTACTTTTTCGAAAGACGACATCATGAGGTGGTACCAGATTTATCAGGAGTTCGCCAAGTTGCCAGAAGAATTTTCGGAAGACCTCCCAGACCGAGAAATATACTTGGCGGTAAAGAGGTCCAAACTACATCTGGCAGGGGCACATCCAGCCATATTCCCATGTCCGGAGATCATAGACTGGATAATACAAAAAACAGACCCAGAGAAATTTGTGATCAGAGATCATGAAGGCAGAGCTTTCACTACGCTGGTAGGCTCAGATGCACACCTTTATTATTCACTGCCGCGCCCAAACCAGCACTTTACTCGAGAATGGGCTGCTACTCACGCCGTCCCGATCGTCGATACTATTAAACAATGGTGGGAGGAGCCCGAGAAGTTCAAGGTGAAAAAGAACCAGGAATACCCAGTGGCAAGCCTAAGAAAAGTTTATAAATTGGTTGCTGCCATGCTCTGCAGGCTTTACGGGCTCCCAGATTGCTCCACTTTCAACGGCAGTTGGGCCACTATTATGGAGTATGTGACAACACAGGGCACCCGTTTTAACTGGGCCGGCATACTGATGACGTCGATGCAGACCAACTTGAACTCGGCATTGGCTCGGGACGAAGGAATGCCTGCTGAATTTTACATGGCTTCATACCTATTAGATGCGGTGTGCGCCCGAGTAGAGTTTGACGGCTGGGAGCACAACTGGGACCCCGAGAACACGCGCGCAATCCATCTACAACTTAAAGTATTCTGGGAGTCTAAATACAAACAGGACCTAGATCGGATCTCCCCAATATTTGTTCCCGCTCTGTACAGGCATTTATTTGGCCAAGACGCCCCTTGCATGTCATGGCGGGCCAAGGAGACCCTGGTTAAAGTGGCGCACTGGTTCCCTTTCCCGGAGTACACCTTCATCCGAGTCTTTGGAACTTACAAGGCGCCACATGTTATGCCTCGTTTCGTGACGGACAAAATGCTGATGCAGGAGGTGTGCTTTCAGATGTCACATGGTTTCTCCAACATCTTGTCTAAGGGAAAAAAGAAGCCATGGCCCACTCTGCCCCTCACTATTGGTGCATTCACGGTTAAAGACTTCAAGGAGGTGCTAGCAGAAGCAGACGCAATGAGAAGTTATCAGCTGGGGGCAATTGAACACCGAAACTATGACCCAGAGAGATTGGTCCCTGAACACTACCGGAGAGCCAACCTCAGGTGGACTTATCAGCATCTCGAACGCCCAGCAGAAGATGAGAGGAGAAACTGGTATAATGCTGAAAGACAGCTTGCTCCGGGGGTTGACGTGGTCCAGGAAGACTTGGATGATCAGAACTTGGAAGACAGAAGACGTCAGTTAGGAGCTTCTTCTTCATCCATGCTCCCGAAATCCCGAATCAACACAGGGTCAACGCCATCCGCCAAACAAAAGGAGGCAGAAGCAAAGGCCCAACAGGAAAGGGAGAGGAAGCTAAAAGAAGATGAGGAGGCACGCTCAAAAGGTACAACTGCAGCACAAAAGAGGAAGCTGGCCAAAGAGGCCAGGAAAGAAAAAGAAGACAAAGAGGCACAAGCTGCAGCGGAACAGGCGCTTAAAGCGGAGTTGGACAAGGCGGAGGCTGAACGCCAAAAGAAAGCCGAGCAGGCTGCTGCAGCTGAGCAAAGGAAGAGGGCCGAAATAGAAGCAGCCGCAGAGGCTGAACGACAAAGGAAAGCCGAACAGGCAGCTGCAGCTGAACAGAAGAAGAGGGCCGAGATAGAAGCAGCAGCAGAAGCTGAACGGCGGAGGAAGGAAGAGGAAGAGAAGAACACGGAGGAAAGAGAAGATGACACGCTAGATGATCTTGAAGTAACTCCTCTCGACGTACCTTTGGGCCGTACACAACTCTCTGATGTTAGATCGCCCCAGGGACAGGAAGAAGATGTGTCCGACCTGACCAGACTCACATTTGATCAGTTTTCGTTCAAGATCCGTCAGGAGAAGAGGAGGTCGTTGGCACATAGTCCCTCTGCATCATCTGCAGTATCCACAGGTAAGGATATAGTTTCGGATACCAGGACTAATCCGGTAATGATAGCGTCAGCAGGTACTGCCTTCGCTGCGGCTACAGAAGAAAATGTAACCCGGATGAGTAGAGAAATAGTAGCTCTACAAAACAGACTACACGCAGCTGAGCAACGCGAAAAGATGGCAGAGCTGGAGAGAGCAGCATTGCAAGCGGAAGTCCAGCAACTTCGAAACCAAGCTCTGCCAGCAAATGAAGTCTCACTTGCCATTTTCAAGGAGTGTGAGGTGTTGGAGATGACTATGAGACAGGTATATGGTGAGATGTTCACCATCAAGCAAACAGTCGCTCCTCTGGCAAGAGCACGAATGGAAACCAGGCAAAGACAAGATCAGCTCAAAGAGGCTTCACAGGCTTTGGACAGGATGATGGGTTGGACCATTCCGTACCCTCAGGCACCTGAAAATTTGCCTAAGAGGGACTGGATCCACACGCAGGATGCGGTTCCCGCTCGCATAGCGATGCAATGCAGAACAAATTGACTAAAGACACAGACAAAGTGATGTCCTCGTGCGACCATCTGATTAGTGGATCGACTCAATGCATACGGCGCACCACATCCCATCGCTTGGAGCATTAGAGGAAGAGAAAACCTGGGAACAAGTAAACCAGGATATTCAAACATTCTTGCAAACCATCAAGCAGGCCGCAGCTGATCCGGAGCCCTCCGCATCTCAAGAGCATCTCAGTCAATTCATCGCCGCTCCAGCGCGGATTTATACCAAGCTTGCGTCGCTCTCAAATCAGATTGGACAGAAGAGGGAGACCCTAGTACCGAACGCTTTGGAATGCGTGTATAGGTTGAAAGAGGAGGTGCCCCTGGTGTCCCCCATAGCGGCAGAATACCAGGCATGGCAGGATTTCCTTAGGGAACAACAGGTTGACATTAACAGTTCGCGTCCCGGCAGCAGCAAGTCCTGAGCAGCAAGAAGAACCAGGTCGCAAATCGCACCAACAGGACAGGTCGCAGGTCACATCATCTACCCAGGTCGCAGAAGGAGTTGGTCGCAAGGTAGCCCAAAAGTCAAGAAGGTGAACAGTCAAGGAAACCCAATAGACAATTTTGGCATTATAAATACTCCTACGGGACATTGTACAAAGGCTTTTTCTTTTGGGAAACTCAGGAGCTACAAGCATTGTATTTAAAGATCTGACACTTGAGCATATGAATATAGAATCTTGTTAAAATACCCTATGGTTATGATGTGTTTTGCTTTATGAACACTTTGTGTATTTCTTTCAACAGTTTCAGAATATCCTATGATTAATGAATCTGTTCTTTTCATGATATCGTTTATACGTCATGGCTATCCGTGTTGTATCAATGATGTTTATCTTATTGTCTGTTATATTAATGAATGTTAATAAACTAGATTGTTAGCATTTCGTTTCATCTTTCAGGAAGTGCAGAGGTATCTTATCATCAAGAACTATTTTTTGTGTGATCAGACCACTGTACAAGCAATTACCCCACAAAAGATGTGTTGCTAATGACATCTCTTGAGGTGTATGTGCTTTATCTATAATCTTGCTACACATAGTGTTTAATTCATGTTTAACACGTTAATCTCGTATTCTATATCAGGTGAATAAGTGTATGTTCGCGGGTTCAAGCAGGTTCTTTTGAGACCGAAGAGAAGTCATCTTAAGTGGTAGCCGGACCCACACTCCGGACGGGATCCCTACTCCAAACGGTTTAAGGTCTAATTGGGACTTTCTACCGGGGAGATCCCCTACTGTTGGCCGTACAAATTTTCCCGTCAACAGAATTGGCGCTAGAAGGAGGGCCTGAATGGCAGCCTCCCAGCACACAACAAACATCCCATCACAAACTCCCCAAGGGGAGGTCACAAACAATGAAACTAACCCTCCTATTCCAGAAGATATTCCAGGGAGGGAGCTTCGATATTATGAAATCACTAGGGAGCAGCTGAGAGCCTTACGCCCAACTGCCCGAGATCTTGTCAACCAGTTACGGTTCACTCCAATCATGGAATACCTTACCCATACTAGGACCCCGCCCGAGAACATCACCCGTAACGGTGCCATTGCAAGTACTATACCCGAGCTCGTGAATCTCATGTTGGACGACCTCGCAAATGCTGTTGAGGAAAATGATCCTGTTCTCCAAGAGGGTGAAGAGTTTGCTGACACCGGGCCTTCCCCCGACTTCCAGCCTAACCAGACTCGACAAAACAACAACCAGGCACACCCCCTACCCGAGGATGGTGAGGGTGGCAGAGGCCGAGGAAATGTAGACAGGGGGAATAGGGCTCGTAGAAATGAAGGAGATAGAAATAGAGGTCGGGGGGCCGGAGGCAGAGGGGATAGAGGCCGAGGTCAAGGACATCAAGCTCACAACCGTCAACCAAACCCACTAAGGCCACCTGTACACAACTTGGGATATCTTAGAGATTTTCTGCACCGTGGGAGACACCAAGACGAAAATTCCCGTCATGAGTCAGAAGCATCTGTCTCAGGTTCGGGAGACGAATCTGAACATGAGTTTAGGCAACACCAACGAGCTAGGCGAGTGCAACCCCTAGCTTGGATGGCTCAATCCCCTTTAAATCTCCAAGGCCCACTCCAAGATTTGCCTAGGCATCCGGAGAAACATCTACCAAAGTTCGACCCTGAAAAAGGTACCCTAGCTGAAGATCATATTAGCAGCTTCTATTTGTCTCTGCAAATCATGAGAGTCCAGTCCGATGATGTCGCATGTCGACTGTTTCCCCATACCCTCGAAAACAAAGCAGCCACATGGTACCGCTCTCTCCCCAGTGCCTCTATCACTTCATGGGAGCAATTCCGTCGCGCATTCCTGCATAAGTTTTCAGAAGATAAAACTCCTTCAACGCTTCTCACTGAATTGAGCACCATCAAGTGTCATAAAAAGGAAAAAGTGAAAGACTTCAACCAACGCTTCGCCACTATACTACAGAAATTTCCTCCGAACCTAGCATTGGATGACTCAATCACTATTGACTACTATACCAAAGCCCTACCTAGAGACATTGCTGTGTTCGTTAAACGCGAAGCCCGTGCTACTCTTACGGCTAATTATGAGGCTGCTCTCGCCGTGGAGAAAGACATGCTTTCGATAGGAGCCATCGATCATGAAGGGAGAGATGACCACAAGCCTAACACAAAAAAAGGTCAGTCCTCCACTCCTAAGACTACTGATAGGGACAGAGATGCTTTTGATTTTGAAAGCATGGCCAAAACGCTAAAGCATTTAACAAACGAAGTTACTGACCTAAGGAGAAAAGGCACAGAAACTACAACTAGCACTAGACCACCCAAGCCTTTTTTCAGAAGAAGTAATCCCAACACTAACAAACCTCCGTCAAACACAAATGCCGCTCTCAATGTGGAGGAGATCGGGAAAGACAACTTCTGTTCATTTCACCAAGCTGCCCACTCTGAAAAAACGTGCCCTCAATGGATTGGCAGCATGACAGCAGTAGTTAATCAACTTTTAGATGACCAAACCCCAGGAGATGTCACGGAGGATGATGTTTCAGATCATGAGGAGGATCCACCCCATAACGACGAACCAGGATCTTCTATCCTTGCTTTTGACATAATTCGAGGTGGAGAAAACCTTAACCCCATTGATATTTACATGGCAGATGTTCCCAAAGATCAGCCCGTACGAAATTATAGTCTCAGAAGCAAAGGACCTGTTCCTGAACAGTCTTATGAAGACAAGAAAAGGGCCTTTCTAAGGAAAATCCTGCCCCCGGGTAACGGAAAACAACCTGCCACAGAGAAACACCCGAATAACACTACCCGGGTAAGTCAAAAGAATAAACTTCCGTCAGAACCCTCTAAGACTTCTGTCGAACCTAGCCCTCAACCAGAGCCCAGCTATAACATTGTTGAAGATATGAAGAAAACAAGAGCAAACATTTCTCTCTATGAGTTGGCCCACATTACTAACCAAAAGGAGCTCATTCTTAAGGCTTTCGCAAACACTTCGGCTACGAAGACTGTAAGCAACGCGTCTGTGCAAGCCGGACCAGAGGTGCAATCCATAGTAAACGCCATCAATACAAACTCAAGAGGATCCACACCTCCCTTCCTGTTGTCCTTCGAGATTTTTAACTTCAATGTCCACAACTGTCTAGTCGACTCCGGTGCCTCTACAAATGTCATGCCTTTCTCCGTTTGTAAGAAACTCAACATCCGCCCGGAGAAGACTGATGCAAAAATCATACAGCTCGATAGATCACAAGTACCCGCCATAGGAGAATTGAACAATGTCATTATCCGCTTGTCATCAGACTCTAGGGTCCATCAGTGCATCGACATTGTGGTTGTCGATATTCCAGAAGCATACGGCCTATTGCTCAGTAGAGATTGGTCCAGTAAATTACAAGGCTACTTCGCCACCGACTGGTCCCACTTGTGGCTCCCTTACAAAGGACGGAATAATCAAATCAGGGTAGAAAGTGAACCTTATATGAAACACACCGTTACTGATCTGGACGCCGTTAATGAACCCATCAGCTTTGCACAAGAAGAGCTTGGCATGTGTCTTCTGGAGTCCATATTTGGATGCTACCAACCCCCCCAGTCTCCTATAGGCCCCGAAGTTCAATCTGAGGTAGCCTTTGTCGCTGAACAACAAGTAATTCCTGACTTATCACCCGCAGAAACTCCTTCACAGCCTAGTGCCCTGAAGGAGCCAGACAGTGACCTATGGACCTTGTATTATGATGGATCCAAGACTAATGACGGAGCTGGTGCTGGTTGCATCTTGCTTGACCCGCATAAGAATAAATACTTGATCTCATGCCGGCTAGAGTTCCAGTGCACCAACAACTCGGCTGAGTACGAGGCATTAATCCTCGGGCTTAAAAAGTCACTGGACTTGAAGGTAAAATGTTTGCAGGTCATTGGAGATTCCGAAATCATCACCCGCCAGGTACGCAACACTATTCACTGTTTATCTCCACATTTAAAGGCGTATCAACAAGAGGTATGGCGTTTGATTTCTGGTCTTGATGCATTTGGAATAAAATCTGTCTTTAGGATGCACAACGCAGCAGCAGATACTCTGGCCAATGCTGCTGCTAGATTCACGCCTTTGAGGGACGGCTTTTCTATTGAAATTGTATATAGGCCCTCTGTGCCGGACAATATTTCTAATTTACGCGTGTTTAATGATGATCAACAGATTTTGGATTTTATGTGCAACGCTGAAGTATTCAAAGACGCGGCAATTGATGAGGAAGAACATGAGCGTGCGTTACAGAAAAGGAATGAGGAACACAGAGAGAACATTATGCCCAAGGGGGTGGTATTATTAGAAAAGATGTTTGATCTGCAAAACCGATTCCGCAGGCCTCCGAACACCAAAGTGCAAAGTTCCATATTGGCTCATCGGCAAGTCAACTTGGGGTCAGATGAGAACCCTAAGTTTGTTAACCTTGGCAAAGACTGTAGTGATGAAGAGGCACGGGCTTTCACCCAGCTATTCCGGAAGTATCATGATGTATTTGCATGGACATATGAAGATCTACGTACATACGATACTCGTATCATTCAACATGTAATACCCATGAGGGAAGGAGTTAAACCCTTCCAACAGAAACTCAGGAAAATACATCCAGCTTTGGAGCCAATGATTCTAAAAGAACTTAAAAAGCTTTAAGATGCTCGCATCATTTTCAAAGTTCGTCACTCCACGTGGGTGTCGAATCTGGTACCTGTGCGAAAGAAGTCTGGTGAAATTCGCTTGTGTGTAGATTTCCGCAATGTGAATCGGTCCTCAAACAAAGACAACTACCCGGTGCCCCCCATGGAACAGATATTACAAGCTGTGTCTGGATCTGAGATGTTGTCCCTATTGGACGGCTTCTCCGGCTATAACCAAGTTTTGGTAGCTGAACCTGACAGATTGAAAACCACATTCCGGACAAAATGGGGAACCTTTGCTTTCAGACGCATGCCCTTTGGACTGATCAATGCGGGAGCCACCTTCCAACGAGCTATGGACATAGCCTTCCGCGGTCTAATAGGGCAGAGCGTGGTGGTTTATTTAGACAATGTTACTGTATTTTCAAAATGCAGGGGCGATCATTTACGTCACCTTAGACAAATCTTCGATAGATGCAGGAGGTATGGAATATCACTCAATCCTAAAAAAAGCGTTTTTGCTGTGGCAGAGGGAAATTTGCTAGGCCACATTATCACTAAACAGGGCATTGTGGTTGATCCGGAACGGGCTAAAGCCATTGCTCAGATTCTGCCCCCGAACAACAAGAAAGCAATGCAATCCTTCCTGGGGAAGATTAATTTTGTCCGTAAATTCATTTCAGATTTTGCGCAAATTGTCAGGCCACTGCGGGGAATGATTAAGAAGAATGCTGCATTCAAATGGAATCCCGAAGAGAAAGAGGCTTTCGAAAAAATCAAAAGGGCTATAGCTGAAACTCCTTCCCTCCAAAGTCCAGATTTTGATAAAGGTTTCATCCTATACACTTTCGCTTCAGATTCCTCGCTTGCGTCTGTCCTCACACAAAAAGATAATAACAACGATGAACGGCCCATTTCTTTTATGAGCACCGGTCTACAGGGAGCTGAATTAAACTATCCGGAAATTGACAAGCAAGCCTATGCGGTTTATAAGGCAGTAAAACATTTTAGGCCCTACATCTTGAAAAGCCACGTCACGGTTTTTGTACCACACCCAGCAGTCCGCTCACTCTTCGTACAGCAAGAACTAGGCGAAAGGCGGGGCAACTGGATGGCATGTTTACAAGAATACGATTTAGAGTTCAAACCAGCACATACCGTCAAAGGACGGGGCTTATGTCAAATGGCCGCAGAGGCTGCAAATACACGCGAGATGGAAGAAGAATGTTGGGAACAAGAAATCGACATGTATCAGAGCGACCATGTGCCCCAGCAAAATAGCCCTTCTTGGTATTCTGACATTTCAAGATATCTGGCCCAAGGCACGATAGACCCTGTTCTTACTGCCCGACAGAAGCGCGCAATAAGATTAAAAGCCGCATCTCACCAACTGATCCAAGGTAAGTTATTCAAGAAACACCACGATGGGGTCCTGCTACACTGCTTGGAAACTGACGAAGCACAGAAAATCTTAACCGAGTTGCATGACGGACCAGCTGGAGGTCATTTTTCCGGGGATACCACTGCCCATAAGATAATGCGTGCAGGATATTATTGGCCTACTCTTTTCAGAGACGCGCATGCATATGTCTGGAAATGCATTCAGTGCCAGAAGTTCGCCAACCGAGAAGCACGGCCTGCCGCACCACTACTCTCAGTAGCAGTAGAGGAACCTTTCCAACAATGGGGTTTGGATGTAATTGGGGAAATCATACCTCACTCTTCTAAACAACATCGGTATATCCTTACGGCTACTGATTACTTCACCAGGTGGGTTGAGGCAATACCGTTATGCCGAATCAACGATCAAGAGGTAATAGAATTCCTCACGCATTTCATCATGACCAGGTTTGGCGTTCCGACTTCTTTAGTTTTTGATAATGCGACTTATTTCTCATATTTTAAGTTATATGATTTTGCGCTGGAAAATGGAATTATTTTGAAACATTCTGCAAACTACTATCCCCAGGGAAATGGATTAGCTGAGTCCACTAACAAGAACCTTATCCGGATTATTAAGAAGACTCTTCTATCCCACCAGCGCAACTGGCACAATGCCCTTCACAATGCACTGTGGGCTGACCGTATTACTCCCAAGTCCTCTTTAGGCACCTCCCCATTTTTTCTCGTGTATGGAAAAGAAGCTATACTCCCTTCTCATCTATCTCTCCCGGCCCTCCAACTGTCCCAAGAATGTCATGGTACCCCGTGTCCCACCTTGCAAAACCGAATCGACACCTTGCTGAAATTGGAGGAAGAAAGGCAAAAGACCCGGGAAAAATTTGCCATCCATCAGAGCCGAATCAAAAGATGGTTTGATAAAAAGTCCGCGGGAAACAAAACTTTTGAGGTAGAAGACCTGGTCCTTAAGTGGGATAAAGCCCATGAGGAAAAGGGGAAGCATGCCAAGTTCCAAGCACTTTGGACAGGCCCGTTCCAAATTAATGAAAAGATAGGTTCCCACACATTCAGATTACAAACCCTTGATGGACGAGTCGAGGTCCTCCCGGTAAACGGGCATGACCTCAAGCACTATTTCACTTAACAGCCCTTCGAGGGCTGTCTGGTTTTGTACCATAGTTCCTTGTCTTTTGTTTGTTTATATATAAAAAAAAAAAAAAAAAAAAAAAAGAAGAAGAACCTAAAGGAGGATTTGTTAGAACTACGCAGATTGGCATACTGCAGCAGGTTCTCCGCTGATGGAAGGCCTTTCCCGATAAACTCAAAGGCGGCGAAAGTTGTTTGCCCTCTACACCTAGAGGTAGCACATTACCAAGCACAAGTCGTCAAGCAGGGGAACTCACCTCGCCAGGCTGAGAGGGTGTCCACAAAAGAAAATGCAGTGTAAATGGTAACCGGACCAAAAGGGAAGAGAGATACTCTAAAACGACGATAGGGCATCTGGGAAAAACCAAAGTCCTCATACCAGACCATGAGCAACCTCTCTGCAAGCAAGATAAGTCGGGATCCCTCATCCGCCCAGGCTAAATAGCCATTTCAAATAAGTGCCATGAGCACATTTAAATAAGTGCCTCAGGCACATTCAAAATAAGTGCAACAGCACACAAATAAGGGTAAAGGCTTGAGAAAGGCTTCCTGCACAAAGAGGTGATGTAACGACTCCGCCGGGGTACTGACCAGGCTCGCTGGCAGCGGAGCAACGTTCACGATTCCTAGGCAGTGACTCCGCCGGGATCGAGAGGTTCGCTGGTAGCGGAGCAACACGATGAGGACAAAATAATCGTACCAGACCCTGTAGCCGCCTAGAGTTCTCCAACCCTTCCAGTCCGGAGACCTGAAGAAAGAATTTGTTTGAATGGCGCCCAACCGGACCAGCAAGCTAGGAAACTCAGCTGGACGACCGAAGGCTAGGAAATGGCAACCACATGGTAAAAGAGGACAGTTAGCATAAGCCCCTCCCTCCCCCCTCTAAGGCTAACCATCAGCAGAGACTCTGAGTTCGTCCAGTGAATCGCCATTTGTTGCAGTCTCTACAACACCCTCCAAAAATTTTAACTACCATTTCGAATTTTCGGAGCCCCCTTAGAAACAAAGAGAAAGTGCTCAGTCACTTAGCCGCAAAGGTAAACATTCATGAAAATTGCGACCTTGCGACCTAGCGACCTCAGGTCGCCAGGTCGCCAGGTCGCACATCCCCTAAACGTATGAAAATTGCGACCTAGCGACCTAGCGACCCAGGTCGCCAGGTCGCATTTCAGTCATTTTACGAAAATCGCGACTTAGCGACCTTGCGACCCAGCGACCCAGGTCGCCAGGTCGCAAGGTCTCCAGGTCGCAAAACTCAAGATTTTACGAATCTGCGACCTAGCGACCCACATTAATGGCCCGCACGTGCGACTTCCTATAAAAGGGGGGGTCGCAGGTCGCATTATTCACATTCAGCGATTTGTAAGGAAAACGCCTCTGACAGCTCAACTGACGAGTTTTTCCCGGGTAAGTTGCTATTTCTTCCTGCTGTTTCCATTCTAATGATTTTCTTACTAAACCCATCTCCCCTTGTAGCCTATAAATTGTCTTTTGGCCATGCTTTAATGTTTTCTGAGAATTTTGCCAATTACATATTGCATAAATTACCAAAAACCTCTCTGTTTGCTATTTTACCCCATGGCATCATCCCCTTTTCTTTAAAATCATGCCACAGCTCTCCCTGGCCCCAGAAACCTTGCAAATTCCCAAGAGAAAGGAGGCAAAAGGGTTCAAGGCCGCGTGCACCAAACCCCCGGCAAGACAATCTGCGACCTGCGACCCAGCGACCTAGTCGCGAGGTCGCAGAGTCGCAATTTTCTCCAGTTTTACATATTTGCGACCTGCGACCCAGCGACCTAGTCGCCAGGTCGCCAGGTCGCACTTTCCTTTTTTTTCATAGATCTGCGACCTAGCGACCCAGCGACCTCAGGTCGCTAGGTCGCGAGGTCGCAAGATCGCGCCCGGGCCCTGTTTGTGTGATCTGCGACCCAACGACTCACCAGTCCAGTTTTGCTTTAACGCATTTAGGTTTTTTGTCACTAAATTGTAACTGGTTTTAAGCGCCATGACGTTCTTATCGTGGGACTCCTTTCTGAATTTGACAGGTGAAGACATAGAGTGCATACCTGTGCTCTCAGATTCTAGTGACATGGCGCCCCCGCGGTCTCGGAGAAAGGACAAGGGAACAACGGAAGAGACTGATGAGCTGGTGGTGGTGTCCACGATATTCGGGAATACATTATGTACTTTTCGAAAGACGACAGCATGAGGTGGTACCAGATTTATCAGGAGTTCGCCAAGTTGCCAGAAGAATTTCCGGAAGACCTCCCAGACAGAGAAATATACTTGGCGGTAAAGAGGTCCAAACTACATCTGGCGGGGGCACATCCGGCCATATTCCCATGTCCCAGGAGATCATAGGCGGATAATACGAAGACGGAGACCCGGAGAAAAATTTGTCGATCGAGAGATCACGAAGGCGGGCTTTCACTACGGCTGAGCGAGCTCGGATGCACACCGCTGTTATTCACTACGGCGCCCGAACCCGGCCCTTTACTCGAGAATGGGGAACACTCATGCCGTCCCGATCGTCGATACTATTAAACAATGGTGGGAGGAGCCCGAGAAGTTCAAAGTGAAAAAGAACCAGGAATACCCAGTGGCAAGCCTAAGAAAAGTTTATAAATTGGTTGCTCCATGCTCTGCAGGCTTTACGGTCGCCCAGATTGCTCCACTTTCAACGGCAGTTGGGCCACTTTTATGGAGTATGTGACAACACAGGGGACCCGTTTTAACTGGGCCGGCATACTGATGACGTCGCTGCAGACCACCTTGAACTCGGCATTGGCTCCGGACGAAGGAATGCCTGCTGAATTTTACATGGCTTCATACCACGTGGAGGGTCACATTGCGAGTGAGTTTGACGGTGGGGCTGGCGGGTTCAAAACACGCACGCGCGCGATCACTCCTGGCAAGAAATGCAGGGTATGCTTGAAATAAAAACGGGACCTAGAATGGTATAAACAAGTGTTGTTCCTAGCTGCGTACGAGCATTTATTTGGCCAAGACGCCCCTTGCATGTCATGGCGGGCCAAGGAGACGCTGGTTAAAGTGGCGCACTGGTTCCCTTTCCCTGAGTACCCCTTCATCCGAGTCTTTGGAACTTACAAGGCGCCACATGTTATGCCTCGTTTCGTGACGGACAGAATGCTGATGCAGGAGGTGTGCTTTCAGATGTCACATGGTTTCTCCAACATCTTGTCTAAGGGAAAAAAGAAGCCATGGCCCACTCTGCCCCTCACTATTGGTGCATTCACAGTTAAAGACTTCAAGGAGGTGCTAGCAGAAGCAGACGCAATGAGAAGTTATCAGCTGGGGGCAATTGAACACCGGAACTATGACCCAGAGAGATTGGTCCCTGAACACTGCCGGAGAGCCAACCTCAGGTGGACTTATCAGCATCTCGAACGCCCAGCAGAAGATGAGAGACGAAACTGGTATAATGCTGAAAGACAACTTGCTCCGGGGGTTGCGTGGTCGAGGAAGACTTGGATGATCAGAACTTAGAAGACAGAAGACGTCAGTTCGGAGCTTCTTCTTCATCCATGCTCCAGAAATCCCGAATCAACACAGGGTCAACTCCATCCGCCAAACAAAAGGAGGCAGAAGCAAAGGCTCAACAGGAAAGGGAGAGGAAGCTAAAAGAAGATGAGGAGGCGCGCGCAAAAGGTACAACTGCAGCACAAAAGAGGAAGCTGGTCAAAGAGGCCAGGAAAGAAAAAGAAGACAAAGAGGCACAAGCTGCAGCGGAACAGGCGCTTAAGGCGGAGTTGGACAAGGGAAGCGGAGGTTTGAACGCCAAAAGAAAGCGCGCAGTGATGCAGTGAACAAAAAGAAGAGCAGGAAATAAGGAAAGCTGTGTGAGCTGGGCAGTAAAGAAGCCAGCAACAGGCTGCCAGGCTAGGAAACAGAAAGAAGAGGTGGGATGGAAAGAAAGCAGCAGTAATACAACGGTGAGGAGGAAGGAAGAGTATACGGGAAGAAAGATGACACACCAGCTGACACAAGTAACTCCCTCTCGGCGTGTACCCACCGCCGTGCAACTCTCTGATGTTCGTGCTCTGACAGAAGAAGATGTGTTGGGCTGACCCAGACTCACATTGTTGATTTCATTCAAAGATAGAAAGCCGGAGAAGAGAGGCCGTTGGCACCAGATCTCTTGCAATGTTTGCAGTCACCACGGTGGAATAGTTTTGGATACCAGGACTAATCCGGTAATGATAGCGTCAGCAGGTACTGCCTTCGCTGCGTCTACAGAAGAGAATGTAACCCGGATGAGTAGAGAAATAGTAGCTCTACAAAACAGACTACACGCAGCTGAGCAACGCGAAAAGATGGCAGAGCAGGAGAGATCAGCATTGCAAGCGGAAGTCCAGCAACTTCGAAACCAGGCTCTCCCAGCAAATGAAGTCTCACTTGCCATTTTCAAGGAGTGTGAGGTGTTGGAGATGACTATGAGACAGGTATATGGTGAGATGTTCACCATCAAACAAACAGTCGCTCCTCTGGCAAGAGCACGAATGGAAACCAGGAAAAGACAAGATCAGCTCAAAGAGGCTTCACAGGCTTTGGACAGGATGATGGGTTGGACCATTCAGTACTCTCAGGCACCTGAAAATTTGCCTAAAAGGGACTGGATCCACACGCAGGATGCGAAAGTTCAACTCCGCATAGCGATGCAATCTGGAGACAGATTGACTAAAGACCTGGACAAAGTGATGTCCTCGTACGACCATCTGATTAGTGGTATCGACTCAAGGCATACGCTGCACCACATCCCATCGCTTGGAGCATTAGAGGAAGAGAAAACCTGGGAACAAGTAAACCAGGATATTCAAACATTCTTGCAACCCATCAAGCAGGCCGCAGCTAATCCGGAGCCCTCCACATCTCAAGAGCATCTCAGTCAATTCATCGCCGCTCCAGCGCGGATTTATACCAAGCTTGCGTCGCTCTCAAATCAGATTGGACAGAAGAGGGAGATCCTAGTACCAAACGCTTTGGAATGCGTGTATAGGTTGAAAGAGGAGGTGCCCGTGGTGTCCCCCATAGCGGCAGAATACCAGGCATGGCAGGATTTCCTTAAGGAACAACAGGTTGACATTAACAGTTCGCGTCCCGGCAGCAGCAAGTCCTGAGCAGCAAGAAGAACCAGGTCGCAAATCGCAACAACAGGACAGGTCGCAGGTCGCATCAGCTACCCAGGTCGCAGAAGGAGTTGGTCGCAAGGTAGCCCAAAAGTCAAGAAGGTGAACAGTCAAGGAAACCCAACAGACAATTTTGGCATTATAAATACTCCTACGGGACATTGTACACGGGCTTTTTCTTTTGGGAAACTCAGGAGCTACAAGCATTGTATTTAAAGATCTGACACTTGAGCATATGAATATAGAATCTTGTTAAAATACCCTATGGTTATGATGTGTTTTGCTTTATGAACACTTTGTGTATGTCTTTCAACAGTTTCAGAATATCCTATGATTAATGAATCTGTTCTTTTCATGATATCGTTTATACGTCATGGCTATAAGTGTTGTATCAATGATGTTTATCTTATTATACGGTATATTAATGAATGTTAATAAAGTTAGATTGTTAGCATTTCGTTTCATCTTTCGGGAAGTGCGGAGAGGTATCTTATCATCAAGAACTATTTTTTGTGTGATCAGACCTTTGTACAATAATTACTACAAAAGATGTGTTACTTAATGACATCTCTTGAGGTGTATGTGCCTTATCTATAATCTTGCTACACATAGTGTTTAATTCATGTTTAACACGTTAATCTCGTATTCTATATCAGGTGAATAAGTGTATGTTCGCAGGTTCAAGCAGGTTCTTTTGAGACCGAAGAGAAGTCATATTAAGTGGTAGCCGGACCCACACTCCGGACGGGATCCCTACTCCAAACGGTTTAAGGTCTAATCGGGACTTTCTACCGGGGAGATCCCCTGCTGTTGGCCGTACAAATTTTCCCGTCAACACAGGGGTACAACAATAACAATAAGGTGGTTAAACTAACAACAATAAGGGACTATACTAGTAATATAATGACCTAACATGCTCCTTTCCTTCAAATAATTGTTGTCCTCAACACTTGAGTAGCTCCAGGTGCTTCTGTATAAAATTCTCATCCTCCCATGTAGAATCTTCAGTGGGTAAGTTCTTCCATTTGATGAGATACTCTAAAATTGATCGATTTCGTAGCTGTCAAGTTCTTGTTTCTGTGACTGCTTCAGGTTCCAATATGGTTTTTCCTTCCTCATCAAGTTTTGGAAATATTGTTTGAACTAGAATTTTGTCCCCTATAACCTTTTTTAAGCATGAAATTTGGAAAACTAGATGCACTCGCGAAGAATTAGGAAGCTGCAATTTGTATGTCATAGTACCAATATTTTGCAACACCTTGTAAGGAACATAGTAATTTGGTGATAATTTATTATCCTTCTTATCTTGCTTGAGGGAAATTTGTTTATAGGGTTGTAGCTGTAAAAATACCCAGTCTCCCACATCAAAACTTCTCTCACTGTGATGTTGATCTTCTTGTTGTTTCATTCGATTTTGTGCCAAATTTAGGTTATCCTTTAAGAGTTGGAGAACTTCTTGTTGATGCTCGATGTGATCCTCCACTGCTTGAACCCTAGAATTTTCCCTTAAATAACATGTGATGGATGGTGGACGATATTCATAAAGTGCCATAAACGGGGTCATTTTTGCTACAGTATGGAAGGATGTGTTATACCACCATTCAACAAGAGGTAACCACTTGACCCATTTTTATTGCTTATCAGATACAAAACAATGAAGATATCCTTCCAAAAATTTATTCAATATCTCTGTTTGACTATCAGATTGAGGATGATAAGATGAGCTATGAGCTAGTTGAGTACCCAAACAAGAAAATAATTCCGTCCAAAAATTTCCTGTAAAAATGGGAACTTTGTCACTTACAATAATCTTCAAGTTTCCATGTAGCTTTTGAATTGTTTCCATAAATTCAGTAGAAAATGTAATTTATTTAAATGGATGAGATAATGCACAAATGCGTGCATACTTGGTGATTCTACCAACTACGACCATGATGACACTCCTTCCTTCGGACATAGGTAAACCTGTGATAAAATCCATTGAAATCTAGATAAAGGTTGTAGAAGACCCGGGGTCTTAATTGTCTCAAATTTATTCTGATGGCAAACCAAAAATTCCACCACAAAATTTTGAATATCAGATTTAAGGCCATCCCAAAAAAAATCTTTCTTCACCCTATGGTAATTTTTTAAAAATCTCGAGTGTCCTTCTAAAGGAGAAGTGTGCAATTCCAGAAGAATATTTTGTTTTAGTTGGGAATTATTGCTAATATATAAGTGATCTTTGTACCATAATGAATCATTTTTCGAGCTAAATGTATCATATGTACTAGGATCTTGCTGCAAATTTTGAATGAGTGTCCAAACTTCTTCGTCCTTCTTCCATTCATCCCTTGCTTCGGTTATCCAGTTTGGTTGGATAATATAAATGGCACAAAGCAATGCTTCCACCTCTTCATCCTTTCTTGAGAGTGCATCTGCAACAACATTTAGCTTCCCTTTTTTGCAAATGATTTCAAAGTCATAACCCAACATCTTTGTGATCCATTTTTGCTACTCTTCTGAAGATAGTCTTTGTTCCAAAAAGTGTTTAAGGCTATCATGATCAGTTTTTACCTTGAAGTGTCTTCCCATTAGGTAAGGTCTCCATTTCTTTAGTGCATGTAGTATTGCCAACATTTCCTTCTCATAAATAGCCTTTTGTAAATACTTTCCTTTGATTGAATGACTTTCAAAAGAAATGAGTCTTCCTTCTTGCATTAAAACAACACCAATTCCATTTCCTGAGGCATCACATTCCACAATAAAGGTTTTTGTGAAGTCTAGCATAGCTAAGAGTGGTGCTAGGCACATTGCCTCTCTAAGATGTTCAAATGCCTTAGTTACTTCAGGAGTCCATGTAAATGCATCTTTATTTAATAATGTTGTTATAGGTGCTGCTATTCTCCCATAATTCTTAACAAACTTGCGATAATACCCTGTTAACCCAAGAAATCCACACAAGTGCTTTATGGTTGTGGGGAATTTCCATTCCTTAATGGCTTTAATTTTTTTACGGTCTACCTTAACACCCTCATGAGATACAATATGACCCAGATATTCCACCTCTTGTACTCCAAAGAAATATTTGGATGTTTTTGTATATAATTGTTACTCCTCCAATAGTTTGAGCACCATGTCAACATGTTGAGCATGATCCTTCCAAGACTTGTTGTAGATTAGTATATCATCAAAAAATACTAGCACACATTTTCTAAGGAAGGGTTTGAAAATGGAATTCATCAGCCCTTGAAATGTAGAAGGTGCATTAAGGCCAAAAGGCATGACCAAAAATTCATAATGACCCTCATGAGTTCGAAATGTTGTTTTCGGAATATCTTCAGTCTTCATTCTAATTTGATGATATCCTGAAGGAAGATCCAACTTGGTAAAATAAATTTCTCCATGTAATTCATCCAATAATTCATCAATCATGGGAATGGGAAATTTATATTTAATAGTGAGCTTATTGAGCTCCCTATAATCTGGACACATGATCCATGATCCATCCTTCTTGTGCACCAATACTACTGGAGCAGAGAAAGAAATTTGACTAGGTTGAATTATACCAGCCTCGAACAATTTTGCAATCATATGTTCAATTTCACTCTTTTGGAAATAAGGATATCTATAAGGCTGGATGTTTGGAGGAAAAATTTGTGGAATCAAATTAATAGCATGATCATGATCACGAATAGGTGGGAGTCCTTTGGGAGTATCGAACACCTTGGAATGATTGTCCAAGACTCTTTGGAGATCTGGAGAAAGAGATGATTTTGATGTTGGAACTTCTAGTGAGCATAATTGTGAAATTACACCTCATTGTTCTTTATTTAGAATATTTGCCATGACATTAGAGCTTATTATCTTTCCCGGCTTCCCTGTGATAACCCGTAATTCGATTTCCTTTCCTTTTGAAAAAAATTTCAAGAAAAGTTATTGAAAATTAAAAGCTACCGTCCCCAAATATTGTAACCATTGTACTCTTAGTACAACATCAGCACCTCCCATTAGGATGGAAAGCATTTGACTATTCAATACATATTCCCCCATGGATAGCTTGATATTATGGAATTTTCCAGAGCAATTTATAGCTCCTCCATTTGCAACTATCACTTGACATTCTGGTGCAAGGTATAGGAAACAATTCAATTCCTTGGCTACCTTACAATGAATAAAATTATGGGTACTACCCGAATAAATCAACACTATTACCTTTTTATTCTTGATATGTCCTTCTATCTTGAGAGTTTGAGGAGTGGTAATTCCTTCCAATGCATTACATGATATGGTCAGACTCATTTCTTCCTCTTCTAGGTTTGCTTCCTATTGTATATCCTCTTCTTTTGAATTTTCTTGTTCATTTTCTTCCTCCTCTTCACAATCTAAGTAAAATAATTTCTTCTCAGCACACTTATGACCTTTAGTGTATTTTCTATCACAACTGTAGCAAAGCCCTTTTTCTCTTTTTTCTTCCAATTTCTGTGGTGTCAACCTTGTAGGCTGTGGAAGTCTAGGAGTAGCAACACTTCCATCTTTATAGATGTGAGTGGTAGGCTTCATTGTCGCCATAATTTTACATTCAATTTTTCTTTCCAACTTGAATTCCTTCTCTAATGAATCTGGTTCCCAAACACGAACTTCAAGTTGGATGTTATCCTTTAAAATCCCTATGAAGACATCAATCCTGTGTTCCTCTCGAATATTAGTTACCCTTATATTCAATTTTTGGAAGTCCTAAATGTGCTCCGCCACTAAACCCTTTTGTTTGAGATTTATCAATTGGCTAAAGAAGGTGTTTCTCTTTGTATCCTCATAATGTGCTATCATTTCCTCCGTAAAAATTGACCAAGTGAAAATTATTTTATGGGAGCAAAGGCATCAATACCATACAAATGTATTTTATTCTAAATGTAAAGTTGCAATGCGTACCTTTTGTGTGTTTTTCACATTATTGAGATCAAAATATTGCTCCATCTATAGTATCTATGTTACGGGATCCTTTCCATAAAACTTCCTCATATACATATTTGCAATATGGTGGTTCTTCCATCCAACCTTGGAGTTTATGATATCATGATTAACATCTATTTTGTTCTCATCATGAGTTTCCTCTACTATATTTTCACCATTAGGAAAAATTTCTTGTATCAAATTTTCCAAAACTTCGATGTCTACTTTTAGATCATTCTTCATGTTTTCCATGTTTCCTTTAATTTTTTCATCGATCTTAGCTTCCATGTCATCCATCTTAGCTTCCATGCCATCCATATTAGCTTCCATGCCCATTTCCATGCCATCCATCTTAGCTTCCAAACCATTCATCTTCGCTTCCATGCCTTTCTTCAAACCATCCATATTAGTTTCCATGACTTTCTTCAAAACTTCCATTTCATTTTTTGTTTCTCTTTGCGATAGCAAAATTTGGTGCACTTGCTCTTGTAATTTTGATATCTCATGTTGTGTTTCTTCATCTTCATGAGTCATAGTGGAGCCTTCTAAAGGCTTAATTGGTGTTGAATTATTTTTATGGGGAATTTTAGAACCTAATACTGATATCTATTCTTCAATATGCCCTTGGAATAAATTCAAACTAATTTTTTTCAAACGAGACTTATGTAATTCGAAAAAAAATACACACCTTTTTCTTTCTTTTGAGAAGCTCAATATTGAAACTGAATTATCTCTGTGATTTTGGATCTTCAATATCTAAAATTCAGCCCTAAATTATTATTTAAATCTTCTTTCGAATGCCACAGGTCTGACCTGATTTGGATTTTTCAAGGAAAAGTTATGCCCAATCTTCCACAATGACCTAATTATGGACTAGTTTAGTAGAGCAAACTTGTATGACTTGCCATGTGTCACTGTTTCCTTCTTTGGCTCTGAAATTTATAGACAGAAAAGCAAAGTCTGTGTATTTACGACCACTTTTTACAGCATTCCAATCCAATGCTGAGAGAGAGAGCTATGAATAATTTCCCATGATCACCTCTTTGCGATGAAATTCAAAAGCCTAAAAATGCCCTAAATTCCACAGATCATATCTCCAAAAATATTGTGTACCAAGATCTGAAATTTTGTGACACTGTTCCAAAATATTTCAGCTCCACACTCTAAAAAATTTAGCTTCTGAACCTTCGTAGAAAAAACGTTATAGAAAAAATGCCACGATGGCCTGTTTAGGTTAAATTCAGGAGCCTGCAAAATGACCTAACTTCCACAAATCATATCTCCGTAAATATTGCGAACAAAGCTCTGAAATTTTGCGACAATGTTCTTAGGGATTTTGAATTCGCACTCTAAAAATTTCAGCTTCTGACCCTTTGTAGAAAACAAGTTATAGTGAAAATTCCACGATGACCTGTTTGGAGCAGGGAAACCCTAGAATCCCAAAGCTCTGATACCAAATGTTGTGAAACCAACTCCAAAAATAGAAGAAAAGAGATATAAATGCCTTAGAAATAAGCCACTTCGAGGGGGAAACCTCCAATACATTACACGAATGAAAAATTCTTGGATGATACAAATGAAAAAACCTCCTCTCTATATATAGGAGTCCATGGGGCCACAATGGAATCCTAGCCGACCTAACAATAATAATGAAAGGGCACAATAATAACAATATGGTGGTTACAAGGGTACAACAATAACAATGAGGGGGTTAAACTAACAACAATAAGGGACTATACTAGTAATATAAGGACCTAAAAAACAATGAAGGATACATAGCCTGCATCTAATTATCCATATCACATGTAACTTCGTCGAGCCAAAACTGCTTCCAGTAAAATTTAACCTACTCGAGTGCTTTGTTTTGGAGTACGAGATGTTTTCACTGAAATATTTTTTGGGTTTCTAGATATAACTCTCCTTCTTGCTCCACCTGTAATACAGACCAGTCAATAACATTATCAACATAATTTACATATATTTTAATTAATGAAACATGAAAAACATCATGGAATTTCACTGTTGGAGGTAGTGAAATTCTGTAGGCCAATGGTCCAATCCTCTTAAGGATCTCAAAAGGACCACAATATCATGGTGCCAACTTGGCACATGATCCGATCCTCAAGGAGATCCTCTTGGGCTTGATGCACATATACACATGCTCCTCAATATGAAACTCCTTAAATTCCTTTTGTTGGTCTGTATAAATTTTTTTCTTAGCATGTGATGCCTTTATATTTTTCTTTATAATTCTCATTTCGTGTTCCATGTCTACCAACATGTACGTTCCAATAATTACCATGTTCACTAGATAGCTCTAGCTAATGGGAGTGTGAAAAATCTACCCACACAATGCCTCAAATATACTCGTCCTCAGTGATTCCTAATAACTGTTGTTGTATGCAACTCAACCAATGGAAAGTATTCCTACCATATCCCCTTCTGATGCATGAAATATATCCTTAGCAGATCCTCCAATATCATGTTGACCCTCTTCGTCTATCTATTTTTCTATGGATAATATGTTGTGCTAAAGGCCAACTTACTCCCCAATCCTGTAAAAATATTCTTTAAAAAATTGGAAGTGAAATTGGCATCCATGTCCGACATAATATTCTTTAGAACACCATGCAATATCCCAGATGAAGATTTGTGCTACCTCACTAGCTGAATAAGTAGCCTTCAATGGAATGAAGTGAGCTACCTTGCTCGAAATTTCTACCACAACCATGACAGAATCAAGTTGCCTCAATGTCATTGGAAGACATGTAATGAAATCCATGGAAATGACCTCCCATTTCCAATTTGGAATCATAATAGGCTGAAGAAACCCACTTGGATGTTTGTACTCTGCTTCGACCTACTGACAATCCAAACATATCACCACAAACTCTAAAACTTCCTTCTGCATATTTGGCCAATAGTAGAACTTATTTGTTATGATCAATATCTTCTGATATAGTGGGTTACTTGAATATGGTTTTTCATGAAACTCCTTCAAGATAAAATTCTTGAGTTCAATGTTGTTGAGCGGTGGAAAAGGAATGAATTCACTATGTGTTTTCTCATTCTTTTACTTTAAACATAATTATTTTTACTTAGAAAGGTGACTTATTACAAGAATTGTGGTAGAATTGTAAATACTTATGTTTATTGTAAAATGTAACTAAAAACTACATTTTATTGCTAAAAATAGGAATCAGACAAGGTGAACAGTTATACCAAAGGCGAGCCTAAAGTAAGAGTAATTGTTGTTCCTCTAGCGATAGACCAAATCCCACCAAAGAGAAGAAAATATGAACGCATTGCTAAGAGAAGGCAGGGGACAGCTCGGCTTCAGTCAAAGGAAATCAAGTGACAGTTAAAGAAAGAAGGGAAATGAATCCCTCAGGATCTTTCGATCCTGAGGCATCGCTATTCAAAACTTATCTCATTCCTTGTCTTGTCCGTCAGGTTTGTTATATAAGGCAACACCTTTAGAGATTGGAGGGAGTTGAATCATTTGATTAAAACATTCCTTTTGTAATTCTGTGTTTTATTGACTCTCGTGATCAGAGAGAGGTCACTGTAAACACTTTTATGTTCGATTAATACAAAGGTGTGTTTTATTTCATCTCTCAAGCTCTGAAGTAACCCAGCAGTGTTTCACTGGTGCTAAGGGCACGGCCCTAGTGGAATCGTTCTACTATTTGTATTTCTATCCTTTAATTGTTGTTGTGTGAGAATTATGTTTGGTTTCATTACAATTGCAGAGTTACTTAATTACTGTTGAATTGCTTATTGGATTGCTGTGTGCGCTAAATGAATTGCATTGTTGTTCCATTTCAACAAGGATCGTGATTTCTGTATTATTCATAATGTTATCACTTATAAAGCTTTGTTGTTCCATATTTAAATCTGTTTGCTATTTCATCAGATTATTGTTCATTTCGATTGATTACTTAATAATGTTTGTTGCCAACGGGGTTGGAGTTTAATAGGATTTGTTATTCGATTTTGTTAAGCTCATCTCTGTTGTTCAGATTCATTAGTTAGAAATTTTTGTTCAATTCTCGTTTGCTGTTTATTTCTAATTCGTTAGTTTTAGATTGTGGAAAGATTGTTTATTTATAGTTTGTTGTTTATGCACATTGACATTCAATTACAGATTGTTGTTCATTTCCAATTCTTGCTTTTAGAATAAGTTCTTCTTAGTTTATTTTCAACAGAAGTTAGTTCAATTTTGATTTTTCTTTGATTGCTAAAAGAGCAGGACTGGCAATTTTAGAGAACATTGGTTATTGCTTCCAAGTTCCTAGATTGATTGCCTTGTTCCAGTGTGATTTCAGTTGCATTAATTTCTAAAGGAATGAGTTATTGCTACTGTATCATTGATTGATGTTTTGCAAAATAAGTAGTTAAGTTTCAGAGCATTTTCATTCATGTTATTGTAATTAGATTTCTTTTCAAGCATCTGTTTACTCTTGTATTTAGAATACTATACTACATCTCTCACAGCATTACTCTTAGCTGAATTGCAATCTCAAATAGAGTACACTCTTGAAACAAAAAGTCGTTCTCGGATTGATAATTAATGTAGGATCAATAGGTGTTAAAAATATACCTTTTATACCTCAACATTTTGGCGTGGTTGCCGGGGAGAGTGTATGCCATGTAGAAGGAGTGATGCACATTTGATTTTTTTCTGCTTGGGAAGAATTGGGTATTAAAGACAGAAGGTAAGAACCTGCGCACCGAGAAAGGAACATACTTGCTCATAGCCCGCTTCACAGCAGAATTGGGTAAAATTATTTCTTTAGGTAGGAATGAAGGCTTGTTTTCTTGAATGAATAAACCAGCTAAACAAAAAAAAATTCCTCCTAAACCCGAAAAACCTAAGGGATCGCTGACCCTTGGGAAAACAACTTTCATTGACAAAATCCTTAAGAAGACTGAATCTCAGTCATCAGTAGGACTTAAGAAAGTTATCTCTAGATAGCCTATTAGTTCCCTTCAGGCCACAGAGTCACCATATGTAGCCTTTGCTGAGATACATAGTCAAACAGAGGGAATTGAGAAAGATTCCCAAGAAATTGAGAATCCCTACCTAATTTCTCCACAAGAAGGGAACTCTAGCAATCTCAACGAAGGAGAAGGGGAAATAGGAGAAATAGAAGAACCAAAATCTCCTCTTGAAATAGTCAAAACAGTCAGTAGAACAGATAATGGAAGTACCGTCAACCTCATTCAAAACAAAGGACATGAATCTCCTCAAACAGTAGGCCAACAAGGAATACTTATTGTTCCATATCAAGGGAGTGTTGTCAAGGCCATTCCTACTCCTTCTAGTCAGCCTAGGAGTTCCCTTGAGATCCCACAAGGATATTGGCACATATTTGATCAAATGGCCTAGAACTAGAACGAGAACCAACAAACACCTCAACAAACTTCTACACTACAATATCCTATAGTGGATACTGCAGTTAATGCACCTATGAAAGCCATTCCTCTTCAACATATTCCTACCTTTCATGGCTTGACATTGGAAGATCCAGATACATTTCTATTTGAATTCGATGTATTATGCAGGGGGTATGATTATACCACCAATCCCCAAAAATTAAAATCATTTCCTTCCACATTGAAAGGAGCAGCCTTATGATGTTTTATGGGGATAGGTGGGGGTGTTATAACTCATTGGGATCAGATGAAAGATGTGTTTCTAAAGAAATATTAGGATTATTGTAGGACCTGGGAGCTAAAAGATGAAATATTTCAAATGACAGCAAAACCCAATGAAACTCTTGAAGAATATGTGGAACAGTGTCAATACAATCTCTAGAGATCTCCTTATGCATCTTTACCCTTATCTGATAATGTTTTGAAGACTACATTAATTATGGGGATGAAGGATCAATGGGTTGAAACATTGAATATTATGGGACAAGGATATATATATCAGGAAAGCTATGCTAATATTATTGATTTGTGTATCAGGAGTTCAAGGGGCAATACAAGGCTAAAATCAGGAGATCGTGACATGATCATGAGGGATAATAAGACCTCCAGTGAAAGCGTAACTCGTGCAGATATTGGCAATCTGTTGGAAGATTTTAAAAAAGATATTCTAGGGACTCTAACAATGCAGTTCAACATTATGCAAGCCAAACAAAAGCAAGCAGAAGCATAACAAAATTTGGCAATATTCTGTCCTGGATGCAAGAAGAAACACAGCCACAAAGAGTGCCTACTGGATATAATCAAATTTTGTGCCATTTGCACAAAATACCACCCCACAGAAAAATGTCCCTCGCTTCCTGGGTTAAAATCAGTCTATAAAGAGGCAAAATAAGAATCAGAAGTGGTATGCTTACTTAGTCAGTGCCGACAATGGTAGCCACGACAATCAGGTATGCCGACTGATCCATTTTCTTCTTTTCAGCCTCCTCAATATAATGCTCAGCAATATAATGGAATGTGGAAAAATCAACCACCTTTCCCCAATTGGTCACAACAGCCATTTCATACATCATCATGGCCAAATCAAAAAAACCAAAGTAATTGGCCAAATTTTCCTTTCTGCCCACCTTTTTGGAAAAATAATGGTTATACAACATAATAGTCCCCCTCTACTTCGCAGAGTCAAGCCTGGTATTCAAACTGGAAAAGACCTACAAATCAGCCAGCTAGAACAATTCCCCTCTCTCAACCTACACTGCCAGCTCCCTATACATTACCAAAAAACCCCCAGACCAATTTGGGACCACAACTCCCAGCCCAAACCAACCCAAACCCAAATAATAGGCCAGTTCAATCTATCCAAATAATGGAACCACCAGAATTAGAAACCGAACTGAGGGAGTGTAATGACCTTCAATTGAGGTCTAGGCATATAGTAGAGATAGAGAGAGACAAAAATGTTCACACTGAAGATTCGTTACCTGTAGAACAAACATTGCAAAAAGAGAAGGTGGTTCAACAACAAAATCAACATCAAACTCCACAACAAGAAACGACCTCTTCTCCACCATTCCCAAAATGATTAATCATACCTCACCCTTTAGAATATCCTAATTTTGATCTTCTGGAGAATTAAAAAATTTGTATATAAAAATCCCTCTCCTCCAAGCTATCCAAGACGTCCCTATTTATGTAAAAACCATTAAGGAACTATGTATAAATAAGCCAAAGAGGAGAACAACAACCAACCCAACTGTCCAAATAGTCTGTACTCTATCTGATTTATTATCAGGAATGGAAACACCTGTAAAATATGAAGGCCCAGGAAATCCTATAGTGACGGAACAAATGAATGGGCAATTTTTCCCAAATGCCTTAGTTGATTTGGGAGTTGCAATCAATATCTTAACAACCACCACCTGTCAAAAACTTGGCATTACATCATTAGAACCAAAAACAACCTTATTAGAATTGGCTGACCGATCGGTAGTCAAACCAGAAGGTACACTACAAGATGTAATGGTATCTGTAGATTCCTGGGAATACCCTATTGACTTCCTGGCTATCAACCCAAATAACCGGCTAGATGGACACCTGTTAATCCTAGGTAGACCTTGGTTGGAAACTGCCAATGCTTATATTGGCTACCAACAAGGCAACATGACAATAACAAGGGGAAACTATGTCAAGAATTTAGCTTTATATCCCCCATCCCAACCAAGCCTATTAATAATCAAAACAAGAAAGAAACTTGTATCATATCTTATGGAAAAGATGAGATCACCTCTAACTATAGAAGATGCCCTTGATTTTAAAGATCAAATAGAGGATGATATCATTAATAGTTTTATTAACAAACCACAAATCAGATCCCATCTACAATGTCACATGATCAAGGCAGCATTCGATAATAAAGAAGAAGAAGATCCTCTAAAATACATTCCTGATCAAATAATACCCACTACTTCTGTGTACAATAGTAAGATTGTAGAAATTGAACCAAGAAAAACTTTAAACATTAACAAAAATCTGACTGCTGAACAAGAAAATAAGATGGTCCAATTACTACAAAAATACAAAGCAGCCTTTGCATGGGATTATCCAGACATGAAGGGAATTGACCCCTAGTTATGTACACACCACATTTATACCGAAAAGGATGTGATACCCATTCGCCAACCCCAACGAAGACTAAACCCTCACCTTAAAGATATTGTGAAAGCTGAATTACAAAAACTGTTGGATGTCACTTTCATTTACCCAATATCTGATAGCAAGTGGGTCTCTCCATTAGTAATGATACCAAAGAAGAACGGGAAGTGGAGAATATGCGTAGATTACCGAGAACTCAACAAGGCAACCCAAAAATACCACTTTCCCCTTCCTTTCATTGACCAAGTATTAGATACATTGGCATGAAAGAAATTATTTTCTTTCCTCGATGGCTTCAGTGGGTACAATCAAATCCAGATTGCCCCTAAGGACCAAGACAAAACTACTTTTACTTGTCCTTGGGGGACATTTTCCTACCAATTCTTACCCTTTGGCCTATGCAATGCCCCTGCTACATTTCAAAGGGCCATTCTCAGCATCTTTTCAGATTTAATAAATGAAGGGCTCGAAGTATATATGGATAACTTCACACCTTACGGAGATGATTTTGAGCCAGCATTAGAAAATCTAGAAATGGTGTTGCAAAGATGTATTGACACTAGGATTTGTTTAAGCCATGAAAAGCGTCATATGATGATGACTGAAGGACCTATCTTAGGACATTATATTTCAGCAGCTGGAATTCAGGTGGATCCAGTGAAAATTCAGATAATTTTGTTAATACCTACACCCACCACACAAACAGAGGTACGTAGCTTTCTTGGATTTTCCGCTTATTATAGGAGATTTATAGAAAATTATTCTCGAATAGTTGCACCTTTATATGCACTAACAGGAAATGTTGATTTTATTTGCACAGATAAATGTGACAATGCTTTCAAGGATCTGAAAAAGCTTGTATTAACAGCCCCAGTGCTGAGGGGCCCAAATTGGAATTTGCCATTCCAAATTTCATCTAATTCCTTAGACACAGCGATTGGAGCAGTGCTTGGGCAGGAAGAGGATAAAAAACCATATGCAATCTATTATAACAGCAAAAAACTATCTCCTACTGAACTAAACTATACTGTGATTGAGAAGGAATTTTTAGTTGTACTACATGCTGTAAATAAGTTTAGACATTATATAACGGGGTATCCTGTAGTTTTATATACCGATCACTCTGCCATAAACTTTTTAGCAAATAAACCTGTTACAAATGGAAGGGTGACAATATGGTTGATTTTATTGTAGGAATTTGACATTACAATTAAATATCGACCTGGAAAAAAGAACCCTGTAGCTGATTTCCTGTCATGAATGCCAAAGCCAACAGATGCAGTAGCAGTTGAAGACCACTTCCTAGATGAACATTTTTTCGCTATTACTGTTAGAACCCCATGGTATGCTGATATAGAAAATTATTTGGAAATAGGTAAATTACCTAAACATCTAACCCTTAATGAACGAAAGCAGATAATACATCATAGTACCCAATTCTCTTGGATTGGGGGCTACCTGTTTCATACAAGGTCAGATATGCAAATCACGAGATGCGTCCGGGAGGACGAAATATTTGACATTCTGAAAGCATGCCATGACGGGTCATATGGTGGACATTTTGCAGATCATAGAACCTCCCATAAGGTTTTATAGACAGGCTACTATTGGCCTACCATTTTTAAAGATGCTAAAAAATTTCTGCAGGCTTGTGATAGCTGCCAAAGGGCAGGTCGTCCTGGACAGTTCGACGAAATGCCTTTGAACCCACAACTAGTAATTGAACCATTTAAAAATTGGGCGGTCAATTTTTTTGGCCCCATTAACCCCCCATCAAACCAAATAACATACATCTTAGTTGAAACCGAGTATGTCACTAAATGGGTTGAAGCAGAGGCACTTTCGAAAGCTACAGAGGACTCTGTAATACAATTTATTTTCCAAATATTTGTGCGATATGGCCTCCCAAGGGATATAATCACAGATGGAGGACCACAGTTTGTAGGTAATAAACTCAGTGAAACATTACAGAATTACCACATTCAGCACAAGATTACAACCCCATACCAGCCACAGGCAAACGGCCAGGTAGAGAGCATGAATAAAGTGGTCAAGTCTATATTGACAAAAACAGTTGCCTCACACAGACGTGACTGGGCCTACAGATTGCCAGAAGCCTTGTGGGCATACTTAACAACATGGAGAAGTACTACGGGATATTCACCATATCAATTGTTATGTGGAAAAGAGCCCATCTTTCCAATAGAGTTTGAAATTCAAACATTAAGAACAGCCCACAAGGTGGGTCTAGATTTAAATGAAGCCCACTCCAAAAGACTGCAGCAATCAATGAGTTAGATGAAATTAGGCTCTCTGCTCTTCAGAACACTACATTAATTCAACAACAGAGAGAAAAATGGCACGATGCCCTCATCAAAGAAAAAATCTTCCATGAAGGAGATTGGGCACTCCTATATGAATCCAGGTTTCAGGATTTTCCAGGGAAACTCGAGACACGATGGCTTGGATCTTATGAGATACAAAAAGTGCATGATAATGGCACCATTACATTAACCACCATTGATGGATCTGGACATTCCTTCAAAGTAAATGCTCATCGAGTGCGACTATACCATAAACCACTTACTCAAGAATCCTTCTACCAACAGTTACGAGAAGATTCTACCATGCAAATTCTTGTTGAAGGGGATAACTCCTCCTCGGCACCCATTTATTAAATCATTTTTTTCCTTTGAATTTTGTACATAATGATTGTTCATTTAGTTTTCTTGTTTTTTTTGTATGGAATTCTGTTTCTTCAAACTCTTTTTATTTCACTTATTGTGAGTTTTTGTTGTTCCTTTCCAAAGGAACAACAGCTTTGTTGCGAGTGTTTTTGTTGTTCCGTTTGAAAGGAACAGTAGTTGTGTTGTTTCACATATCATTTTTGTTGTTCCTTTCGAAAGGAACAACAGTTTTTGTAGATTGTTTTTGTTGTTCCTTTCCAAAGGAACAACATTTCTACAGATTGTTTTTGTTGTTCCTTTCTAAAGGAACAACATTTTTTGAGTGTATTATTTTTCTTGTTTTAGACCAGAATTTTGAGGATTTCTAATGACTCTTCTAAAGGAAAACATACTATTTATACACGATCACACAAATTAAAGCTTACTGGGATTGGAAAATCAAAAGAAATTGTCATTTTTTTAAGAAATTGTTTGGTATTGATAAGAAAAAGGAAAAAAGGACATAATCACTAATATTACCTTGCTGTCTTACTATCACTAAAATTAATATGATCGATTATCTTTATCATGATGGTTCTTCCCCAAATCTTTATAACTTTCGTTGATTTTTACTTATTGAGTAGGAATAATAGCCTATTCTTTTCTATTGATATGTTTAGATTTCTTCCACCATCCCTACTCTTAAGGAGTACTGAGCCATCCTTTATATATCAGTAGGAAAGTGCTATATGAAAAAGAAGAAAAAATATTTATATATATCACTAACAATTTTATAATATGGCAAATGGAGGATAGGGGGTCTCATCAAGAGCCAGCCTACCATGATCATAAGAAGGCAGTGAAGTGGCATTCCCATCATGGCCACCACACCAGAGATATGATCCAATGGACAATTGAAAAAAAACTAAAAATTCCATGGAACAAGAGGTCTCATCACGAGCTGGCCTGCCCACTTTTCACTTCTTTCCGGTGAATGGCATTGTGATTTATCTGGTTCCCAAGCTAGCACAATGGCCTCCATTATGACATCAAAGAGCACTTCCCTAGGCATAAATAAAGGACAATAGTTCCAAGGGTAAGAAAGCAACTTTGTCAAGGTTATGGACACCTGTGGGCAACAGAGCTCTGTTGATGGTATTGGAGTCACATTTTTTACAAATCAATAGTAATATTAAACCCCTTTTCCTATATCTCTATCTAAATATCAAATGAAAGTATGATTCCTTGATTTTGAACCTATTATATATGAAAATCATCATAAATAGATCACATTAGTTTGAGTGACTAATAAGCGCATTAGTACTTGTGTTCACATCAGCTATCCCTTTTCCTTATATTTAAATCATTACAAATGTTTCTATATCTATTTATGATTTAATCACACGCATCGATTTCAGTAAATGCAATAATTTTATTGATTGTATCATAAGTATGCATGCCTTTCCCTGCTGTACAACTGATGTGCAGTACTTTCCTCTCTTATTTGACGGTCGAGGATGGCCTATCATCCTCCAGTGGGGGCGCGGATGCCTCTTAATCACTACATTCAGATCAAATCCCTATATTTTTTTTACTTGCATGCGAATCAAATCCATATATTCTAGGGAATAACAAAAACTTAACGATATTATTCCAATTTACTGTGTTCTGTTGTTCCATTAAATTACTGTGTGTTTTTAAAGAAGTAACAATGTGTAGAGAAGATGGGAGGTCAACCAATTCGTAGCGAGCTGCAAGTGCTAGTTGTTTCTAATGTTGCACGAGAAATTTTGGAAAAATTGGGATGGATTACATACTTCACAAGGCTACAACAACCTCATGAAACAATAGCTACTGAGTTGTTACAGAATTTGCAGGAAGGATGCTCCATGGTTAGAGGAAGACAGATAGCAGTAACAGATGAAATAATTGCATAGGTGTCTGGTCTACCAGCGCAAGGAACCATATGGACTCATAAGAAGGTCAGGCTTCAAGAAGCCATGAACATTTTCTAGGAAGAAAGACAGACATTGGTCATCAAAGGCAAAGGAGTTCAGCTGGCATCGTTGGGAGAATCATGGATGGAATTGGCAAAGGTAGTGTAGGCCTATATAACATGCGATAGAAGGAAAGATGTGGTAAGACCTCGCCACCTTAAGTTATTGGCAGTATTAAAGAAAAAATGTACTATAAATTTTCCTGCATTTTTAAATTCCTTACTGCATGATGTTTCCCATAGTATAAGAAAAGCTCGGCACACAAACATGGTGGTAAGCCACCATTTCTTAATCAAATTAATAATAAGTCATAGTCTTGCCCAAAAACAGACCAGTTGGGAAGAATTGATATTTTTGATTGATGGAGGACTAGCCTTACCTGCCCCAAAACAAAAGAGAATGGCTAGCTCAGCAGCAGAGCCATCAAAACATAGATATTCCTCTCGTTAAAAAAGAAAAGTAGGGGAATGATATAAGGCCTTCCGGGTAACAGTAGCCAACCCTTGCAATTGCCTAGCTCGAAGGATGAAAAACCCCCACAATTGGAAGGAGGGAGTCCCTGTATTGATGAGGATGAATAAGAAATGAGCCACCACACCAGTGGTGAGAAAAAAAGTAGCGCAAGAGAAGGAAATGATGAAGAAGAGGAAATTAAGGAAGGATAAGGAAGTCTTCATACTAGTGTAGAGGGAGAAATTCGCTACTCTGATGAGGAAGAAGGTAGTTACCATACCTGTGAGGAGGACGAAGATAATCACAGCAGCGAAAGAGGAGCAAAGCCTCCCAAAAACACCACTACAAGTTCGCCACAAATCCCTTTGCAAGAAGATCAATTGGCCCAAATTTTGGCCAATATGAGTGAATATGTGTAGCCCCACAGCCCACTAGACCTTAATGTTGATATCAACCAATTGCAAGAGAAATTTGTTGTCAATAAAGAAATGGCTGAGGGAATACTGGATGAAATGAAAGGAGAAAACCCTAATGAAATAGTAGAATTAGCTAGGGTTACTTCCCCTAAGAAGTAAGGACAGGAAGAGGTGAACACTGAAGCAGTGTTCCAAACTGAAAATTCTCAGGGAACAGCATAGCCAATTGAGAGTATTACCCCTATAGAATTCAGCCGGGGACATATGAACACTGAAGAAGTGCCCCAAGAAGAAAACAGAGAAGCAAGCCCAACTGAGGGCACAAATACTGAGGAACAAACCCCCACTGAGCAATTGGGTTCAGAAAAAGGAACAGTCATTCCATCAAGGAAAAGGAAGAAAGTAACTGAACTTGCAAAACTTCGGAGGGAACGACTGAAGCTTTAGAGGCTAGTGGAACAAATTAGGCAAACCATTAGGGTTCTTAAAATAAAAAAATTTCCCAAATGAACCCCAAAGAAAAGAAGCATAGTCACCAAACGAGCCCCGACAAAGAGGAAAGTGGCCACTAAAAGAAAGCCCCAAGTTGTAGAGACTATGGTTGAGCCTAATCATGAAGATATGGAACAACAGGCAGCTGTTCCAGATGCAGTTGTTCTAGATGGAGCAACCTGAAGTGAAAATTCACAAGCCTATAGTAAAAACACTTTTAGTGATCCTAAATTAGCCAGACCCCAAGAGGAGTTGGCACAGGCTCGACAAGAAAGGGAAAAATTTGAAGAAGACACTGTTCCTAGAAGACAATACTAGGATTTGCAGTAGAAGATGAAGATCATCCATGCAGTACAGGCTGAAGCCCATGAGAAGTGTCAAAATGCAGAGGAGAAGGCTGAAAAGGTAATGAATAAATTAAAAATAGCCCAGAATCGAATGGATACTTTTTGCTTATTATACACAGATGTTTTAGCTTGTAGATACCCTGCCAAGAATTATGCTTTATTTTTATTAGAGAGATATTTATAGTTAAATATTAAAGCAGTTAGGGTGGGAAAATCTCTAGAGTTAAACTCTATAGATGATTTTGTAACATGCTACAAACTCTATGGGGTAAAGGTACATCATCTACTGTGTGAGTTCTATTTGCATAATCTCATATTGGAAAATGATAGTGAGACAAATCCTAGCCCTTTGTGGGTGACATCCAATACCAAGAATTTATTTCCTTTACTATTAATCAGCTAAAATGGCTCAAAGCCTATAATGTTTTTCAAAGGCAGGAAAATGAGTTAGACTTGTGGGTTAGAAGTGAACCTAAACACCCGTTACAATTATGGGCTAGGCAGAAGAATTTGATGACAAGAGAAGGTGTTATCTAAGCATTGGGGCATGTCCATAAAGAAATTTTCTTGAATGGGATAGAATATTTTCTATCTATTAGAAACTAGGCCTACATAGCAGCTAAGGTCCAATGGGGAATTTCCAATTGGAATATTCAAAATAGAGAACCATTTAACTATAAAATTTTTGGATTAGCTACAGACCGCTTGGTTCTCTATAGCAACCTCATTTTGAGGGAAGGCCCATTCTGGCTAGGGTGTAGGTTTTTAAGCCCCATTGCATGGTATCTTGCTACAGATTATAAAGCCATTTATGAAATACCCGAAGGACAGACAGGGCATATCTTTGAAGCATTAGCTGCAATGCGTGGTTTTAGGCCTTTTGATGAAAAACCTTCTCCAACTTATTCTTTAACTGCTTTGCATGTAAAATATGGTTTTCATAAGGACATGAAAAAGGGTAAGCAGGGGGGTATGTTGAACGGTGGAAAATGTATGAATTCACTATGTGTTTTCTCATTCTTTTACTTCAAACATAATTCTTTTTACTTAGAAAAGTGACTTATTACAAGAATTGTGGTATAATTGTAAAGACTTATGCTTATTGTAAAATGTAACTAAAAACTGCCTTTTATTGCTAAAAACAGGAAGCAGGCAAGGTGAATAGCTATACCAGAGGCAAGGCTAAAGCAGGAGTAACTGCTGTTCCTCCAGTGATAGACCAAATCCTACCAAAGAGAAGAAAATCCTAATGCATTGCTAAGAGAAGGCAGGGGACAGCTTGGCTTTATTCAAAGGAAATAAAGTGACAGCTAAAGAAAGAAGGGAAGTGAATCCCTTAGGATCTTTCAATCCTGAGGGATAGCTGTTCAAAACTCATCTCATTCCTTGTCTTGTCCATCGAGTTTGTTATATAAGGCAATGCCTTTAGAGATTGGAGGGAGTCGGATCATTTGATTAAAACATTCCTTTTGTAATTTTTCATTTTATTGACTCTCGTGATCAGAGAGTGGTCATTGTAAACACTTTTATGTTAAATTAATACAAAGGCGCGTTTTGTGTCATCTCTCAAGCTCAGAAGTAACCCAGCAGTGTTTCACTAGTGCTAAGGGCCCGGTCCTGGTGGAATCGTTCTGCTGTTTGTATTTCTATCCTTTAATTCTTGTTGTGTGAGAATTATGTTTGGTTTCATTACAATTGCAGAGTTACTTAATTACTATTGAATTTCTTATTGGATTGTTGTGTGCGCTAAATGAATTGCATTGTTGTTCCATTTCAACAAGGATCGTGATTTCTGTATTATTCATCTTGTTATCACTTATAAAGCTTTATTGTTCCATATTTAACTCTGTTTGTTGTTCCATCGGATTATTGTTCATTTCGATTGATTACTTAATAATGTTTGTTGTCGATAGGGTTTGAGTTTAATAGGATTTGTTATTTGATTTTGTTAAGCTCATGTCTGCTGTTCAGATTCATTAGTTAGCAATTGCTGCTCAATTCTAGTTTTTTGTTTATTTATAATTCGTTAGTTTTAGATTGCAGAAAGATTGTTTATTTACACTTTGTTGTTTATGCACATAGACATTCAATTACAGATTGTTGTTCATTTCCAATTCTTGCTTTTAGAATAAGTTCTTCTTAGTTTATTTTCAACAAGAGTTAGTTCAATTTTTATTTTTCTTTGATTGTTGAAAGAGCAAGACTGTCAACTGCAGAGAACATTGGTTATTTCTTCCAAGTTCCCAGATTGATTGCCTTGTTCTAGTGTGATTTCAGTTGCATCAATTTCTAAAGGAATGAGTTATTGATACTGTATCCTTGATTGATGTTTTGCAGAATAAGTAGTTAAGTTTCAGAGCATTTGCATTCATGTTATTGTAATTAGATTTCTTTTCAAGCATCTGTTTACTCTTGTATTTAGAATACTATACTACATCTCTCACATCATTAATCTTAGCTCAATTGCAGTCTCAAACAAAGTACACTCTTGAAACAAAAAGTTGTTCTCGGATTGATAATTAATGTAGGATAAATAGGTGTTAAAAAGACACCTTTTATACCTCAACAGATGTTATCCAACCCATAGATCTTGTCCCTAAATCTCATCAATACATCTACTATAAGATGATAATCCACATCCTGATCAATTGTACCATGTTGTAACCTAACCATAATGTCCCTGTACATGTCATATTGTTTCCTTGCCTGTAAGATATGATTCTATAAATCTTTCCCATATGAGCTCACTGCAGCAACATGGTTCAACTATACTTTCCTGCTGAGAGAATTTTCACCCTTGTTCTCTTTCCCCTTAATGTATCTAATCTCAAAGTAAAACTCACTAATAGTAGCCAACCATCTATCTTTCCTAGCATTAAAATTATGTAGATCAAGCAAATATCTCAACCTACTATGAACACTCATCAACAAAAACATCCTTCCAAGAAGATAATCTATCCATATATTCAAGGCGTGAATAATACTTGCCAACTCAATATCATGAGTCGCATAGTTCTTCTCATGCTCATTCAGTTTCATGGACTCATATAATATCACTTTCCCTTTCTTCATAAGGAATCTACCAAGCCGTCTCTTGCAAGCATCTGTGCACACTATAGATTATTTATCTAGGACTGTAATTTTTAACATTGGATAACTTGTCAACAACTACTTCAACTGCTAAAAAACGTTTTCACACTCCTCTGTCCATACAAAATTCTTACCTTTCCTCTGCAATGATGTAATAGGATATGAAATGTGTGAGAAGTTCCTGATTAACCTCTTGTAGTAACCTACTAAGCCCATGAATGATATGACTTCCTCCATATTTCTAGGAGTTGCCCACTCCATGGTGCCCTTTATCTTTTCCGAATATAGATTATGCCATTCTTGGAAAAAACATGTCCCAAGTAGTGTACCTATGTCTAAAATAAACTACACTTGATAATATTAGCATATAATCGATGCTCTCTTATAAATTTCAACAACACGACTAAATGCTCGGCATTCTCTTCCTCATCCTTAGAATATACCAAGACGTCATCAATGAATACAATAAAAAACTTGTACAGATAATGACACAATGCACTATTCATGAAACACATAAAAGTAGATGGAGCATTAGTCGAACCAAATAGAACTACAACAAAACCATAATTCCCATATCTGGTTCTGAAGGAAGTCTTGTATATGTCATATTTTATGTGTACCTGATGATAGCCTGATCACAAATTTATCTTTTAGAACATTGCTGCTTCTTTCAATTGATCAAAAAATTGATCAATATTTGATAATTGGTACCTGTTCTTGATCATCACCTTTTTCAGCTACCTGTAATCAATTCACAATCTAAGAGTATCACTATTATTCTTCACGAACAACACTAGTGCACCCCAAGGTAATACAATTGTCCTAATTTAATCCTTATCAAGTATTTCCTTCATATACAACTTAAAATCTAATAATTATGGTGTGCTCATCTTGTAAGGTTCCTTTGATGCTGGTTCTTCCCCTTGTACAAACTCAATAGAAAATTCTACTTCCATGTGCGAAGGAAACTATGGAATCTATGTTGGAAACACATCCTGAAACTATTGCAATATAGGGTACCTCTTCAACATTTCCGCATCCTCAATATCCTTACCCTTTTCACTTTAAATATGATATGAAAACATCATAGACCCTTTCTTGCATCCCCTCTTATCCTTCATAACTGTGTCCATCCTCACTGATGTAATTTTCTTCCTTCCCTACAATATTATCTTCTCTCCATTATCATCTAGGCACTGAATATCCTTGTCATAGCAATCTACTTTGGTCTTATGTAAATAAAGCCAATCCATACCCAAAAGCATAATATACCATCACAATGGTAGTACATTTAAATGTGTTGTTGTAGGCATACCATTCAACTAAAACTCAAATTTTTTTACACAATGATGAACTCTCTTCTTTGAATATGTTTCTAACTACAACAACCAGGGCTCTGCATGCACTTCTGTTCTCAAGCCACACTTATCCATGAGGTCATGATTAACATAGCTATTACTATATCCACGAACAATCAAAATAGAAATAAACTAATCACAGAGCCTACCTTCCATTTCAATGATAGATGCATGATGATACACCTACATGTTTTCCACATATGCATAGATTCGAGGAATACTATGACCAACATCTATAATTTTTGGTACCTCCTAAGCACTATATATATGAGGCCTACCTCCCTGGTACTTCTTACGATGATATTGGAAAAAACCTTGTGAAAATTCCATGTAATAAAAGTTAATAAAGGAAAAACAATAACCACGGTAGATGGGTCACTTATTCCAAGTTTAATGATGGGAACAACATCCTATTAGTTGTTCATTTTGGTATATTATGGCTAAAGAAAATTGGAAAAAGTAGTGGAAATGGCTTTGGAATGTCAAAGAGACGTTAATTGGCATTTTTTAATGAAAATAATGGAAATTATGAGAAAAGGGAGATGAAAGGTCACAGGTTGCATGTGAGGAGGAAAATGAAGGAAAACAATAGAAAATGAAGAAATTAGAGACCTCATCAATAAAAAGGCTTCTGAGAATTAGATGGTACCTTTTGTCAATGCATTTTTAGAGCTCTTTCATTATTCTCTATCTCTCTCAGTCACTCTTGGAAACTAAGAGTTTCTTGGAGAATTTTGGCATTGGACCAAGAAAGGAAAGAAAGCAGGAAGGAGGAAGTAAGCAAGGAGGAGTTGGAATCAAGAAGCTACAACAAGATTCTTGGCACATATCTATTTGCATGTGTATTTTCCTTGCTAGATCTGGTATGCATTGTTAGGTCCCTATATTACTAGTATAGTCCCTTATTGTTGTTAGTGTAACCCCCTTATTGTTATTATTGTACCCTTGTAACCCCCATTTTATTATTATTGTGCCCTTAAATTATTATTGTTAGGTCGGCTAGGATTACATTGTGGCCCACTAGGATTACATTATGGCCCCATGGACTCCTATATATAGAAAGGAGGCTTTGTAAATTGGATCATCCAAGAATTGTTCATTTATGTAATGTATTGGAGGTTTCCCCCTCGAAGTGGCTTATTTCTAAGGCGTTGATATCTCTTTTCTTCTATTTTTGGAGCTGGTTACACAACATTTGGTATCAGAGCATTGGATTCTAGGGTTTCGCTGCTCCAAACAGGTCATCGTGGAATTTTCGCTATAACTTTTTTTATACGATGTTTCAGAAACTGAAATTTTTATTGTACGAAGACAAAATCCTGAGGAATATTTTCTAAAAATTTCAGAGCTTGTTTCACAATATTTTCGGAGATATGATCTGTGGAAGTTAGGTCTTTTTTCAGGCTCCTAAATAGGTCATCGTGGAATTTGCGCTATAAATTTCTTTCTACGAAGGTTCATAATCTTAAATTCGCATGGTGTGAAGCTGAAATCCTGAGGAAAGTCATCAAAATGTTTTGGATCTCGGTTCGCAATATTTTTATAGATATGATCTGTTGAAGGTAGTGTTTTTTCAGGCTCCTGAATTTCATCTCAAAGAGGTGATCGTGGGAAACGTTCAATAACTCTCTCTCTGGGTATCGGATTGGAGTTCCGTAAAAATTGGTCACAATCACACGGACTTTAGTTTCTTGGCTATAAATTTCAGAGACAAAGGACGAAACAGTGACACGTGGAAAGTTGTACAAGTTCACTCTACTGAACCAGTCCATAATTAGGTCATTGTGGGAGATTGGACATAACTTTGTATTGAAGAATCCAAATCAGGTCAGACCTATGGCATTCGAAAGATAATTTAGAGGGCTACGTTGGTCCCGAAATTCAGATATTGAAGTGCTGAAATCACAGAGATAATTTAATTTCAATATAGAGCTCCTCAAAAGCAAGAAAAAGGTGTGTATTTTTTCCAAATTGCATAAGTCTTGTTTGAAGAATCAATTTGAATTGATTCCAAGGGCATATTGTAGAATATATATCAGTATTGGGTTCTAAATAATGGCTCCAAAAAGGAATTCAACACCCATTAAGCCTTTATAAGGCTATACTATGACTCATGAAGACGAAGAATGGCAACATGAAATGGAAGTTTTGAAAAAAGGCGTGGAAACAACAAAAAATGAAATGGAAGTTTTGAAGAAAGTCGTGGAAACTAAGATGGATGGTTTGGAGAAAGGCGTGGAAGCTAAGATGAATGGTTTGGAAGCTAAGATGGATGGCATGGAAGTGGGCATGGAAGCTAAGATGGATGACATGGAAGCTAAGATCGATGAAAAAATGAAAGACAACATGGAAAACATGAAGAAGGATCTAAAAGTAGACATTGAAGGTTTGGCAAGGTTGATACAAGAAATGTCTCCTAATGGTGAAAAGATAGTAGAGGAAAATCATGATGAGAACAAAATAAATGTTAATCGTGACTTCATAAACTCTACTGTTGGAGGGAAGAACCACCATATTCCAAAATTGGATCTGAGGAAGTTTGATGGAAATGATCTTGTAACATGGATACTACAAATGGAGCAATATTTTGATCTCCATAATGTGCAAAACACACAAAAGGTACGCATTGCAGCTTTACATTTAGAAAAAAATACATTTGTATGGTATCGATGGCTTTGCTCCCGTAAAAAAATTGTCACTTGGTCAATTTTTACGGAGGAAGTGATAGCACATTATGAGGATACAAAGAGAAACACCTTCTTTATCCAATTGATAAATCTCAAACAAAAGGGTTTAGTGGGGGAGCACATTGAGGACTTCCAAAAATTGAATATAAGGGTAACTGATATTCCAGAGGAACACAGGATTGATCTCTTCATAGGCACTTTAAAGGATAACATACAACATGAGGTTCGTGTTTTGGAACCAGATTCATTGGAGAAGGAATTCAGGTTGGAAAGAAAAATTGAATGTAAAATTATGGCGACAAGGAAGCCTGACACTCACTTCTATCAAGAAGGAAGTGTTGCTATGCCTAGATTTCCACAACCTACAAGGTTGACACCACAGAAATTGGAAGAAAAAAGAGCAAAAGGGCTTTGCTACAGCTGTGATAGCAAATACACTAAAGGTCATAAGTGTGCTGAGAAGAAATTATTTTATATAGATTGTGAAGAGGAAGAAGAAAATGAACAAGAAGAGGATATACACCAGGAACCAGTCGTAGAAGAGGAAGAAATGAGTCCGACCATATCATGTAATGCACTGGCAGGAATCACCACTCCTCAAACTCTCAAGATAGAAGGACATATCAAGAAGAAAAGGGTAATAGTGTTGATTGATTCAGGTAGCACCCATAATTTTATTCATTATAAGGTAGCCAAGGAATTAAATTGTTTCCTATACCCAGCACCAGAATGTCAAGTGATGGTTGCCAATGGAGGAACTATAAATTGCTCTGGAAAATGCCATAATATCAAGCTAACCATGGGGGAATATGTATTGACTAGTCCAATGCTTTCCATTCCTATGGGAGGTGCTGATGTTGTACTAGGAGTACAATGGTTACAATCCTTGGGGACGGTAGCCTTTAATTTTCAAGAACTTTTCTTGAAATTTTTTTCAGAAGGAAAGGAATTCTAATTACGGGGTATTTCAGGGAAGCCGGGAAATATAATAAGCTCTAATGTCATGACAAAGCTTCTAAATAAAGAACAATGAGGTGTAATTGCACAATTATGCTCACTAGAAGTTCCAACATCAAAATCATATATTTCTGTAGATCTTCAACAAGTCTTGGACAATCATTCCAAGGTGTTTGAAACTCCCAAAGGACTCCCACCTATTCATGATCATGATCATGCTATTCATTTGATTCCAGGAAGTGTTCCTCCAAACATCAGGCCTTATAGATATCCTTACTTCCAAAAGAGCGAAATTGAACGTCTGATTGCAGAAATGTTAGAGGCGGGTATAATTCAACCTAGTCAAAGTTCTTTCTCTGCTCCTGTAGTATTGGTACACAAGAAGGATGGATCATGGCGCATGTGTCCGGATTATAGGGAGCTCAATAAGCTCACCATTAAAGATAAATTTCCCATTCTGTGATTGATGAATTATTGGATGAATTACATGGAGCAATTTATTTTACCAAGTTGGATCTTCGTTCAGGATATCATCAAATTAGAATGAAGACTGAAGATATTCCAAAAATAGCATTTCTAACTCATGAGGGTCATTATGAATTTTTGGTCATGCCTTTTGGCCTTACCAATGCACCTTCTACATTTCAAGGATTGATGAATTCCATTTTCAAACCCTTCCTTAGAAAATTTGTGCTAGTATTTTTTGATGATATGCTAATCTATAGCAGGTCTTGGAAGGATCACGTTGAACATGTTGATAGGGTGCTCAAACTATTGTAGGAGAAACAATTATATGCAAAAAAATCCAAATGTTTCTTTGGCGTACAAGAGGTGGAATATCTGGGTCATATTGTATCTCACGAGGGTGTTAAAGTAGACCCTAACAAAATTAAAGCCATTAAGGAATGGAAAGTCCCCACAACCATAAAGAAGTTGTGAGGATTTCTCGGGTTAACAGGGTATTATCGCAAGTTTGTTAGGAATTATGGGAGAATAGCAGCACCTCTAACAACATTATTGAAGAAAGATGCATTTTCATGGACTCCTGAAGCAACTAAGGCCTTTGAATGTCTTAAAGAGGCAATGTGCCTAGCACCAGTCTTAGCTACGCCAGACTTCACAAAAACCTTTATTGTGGAATGTGATGCCTCAAGAAATGGAATTGGTGCAGTTTTAATGCAGGAAGGAAGACCCATTGCTTTTGAAAGTAGTCCAATCAAAGGAAAATATTTACAGAAACCTATTTATGAGAAGGAAATGTTAGCAATACTGCATGCACTAAAGAAATGGCGAACTTACCTAATGGGAAGACACTTCAAGGTAAAAGCTGATCATGATAGTCTTAAACACTTTTTGGAACAAAGACTATCGTCAGAAGAGCAGCAAAAATGGGTCACAAAGATGTTGGGTTATGACTTTGAAATAATCTACAAAAAAGGAAAGCTTAATGTGGTTGTAGATGCACTCTCAAGAAAGAATGAAGAGGTGGAAGCATTGCTTTGTGCCATTTCTATTATCCAACCAGATTGGATAACTGAAGCAAGAGATGAATGGAAGAAGGACAAAGATGTATGGACACTCATTCAAAAGTTGCGGCAAGATCCTAGTACATCTGATACATTTAGTTGGAAAAATGATTCCTTATGGTACAAAGATCGCTTATATCTTTGTAAGAATTCCCAACTAAAACAAAAGATTCTTCTGGAATTGCACACTTCTCCTTTAGGAGGACACTCAGGATTTTTAAAAACTTACCACAGGGTGAAGAAGAATTTTTTTGGGATGGCCTTAAATCTGATATTCGAAAGTTTGTGGCGGAATGTTTGGTTTGCCAGCAGAATAAAGTGGAAACAATTAAGACCCCAGGACTTATACAACCTTTATCCATTCCAAGTCAACGTTGGGAGGAGATTTCAATGGATTTTATCACAGGTTTACCTAAGTCCGAAGGAAAGAGTGTCAACATGGTGGTAGTTGATAGACTTACCAAGTATGCACACTTTTGTGCATTATCTCATCCATTTAAAGCAAGTACAGTTGCTACTACATTTATGGATAGAATTCAAAAGCTACATGGAAGCCCAAGGGTTATTGTGAGCGACAGAGATCCCATTTTTACTGGAAAATTTTGGACGGAGTTATTTTCTTGTTTGGGTACTCAATTAGCTCATAGCTCATCTTATCATCCTCAATCTGATGGTCAAACTGAGATAGTAAATAAATGTTTGGAAGGATATCTTCGTTGTTTTGTATCTGATAAACAAACACAATGGGTCAAGTGGTTACCTCTCTTTGAATGGTGGTATAACACTTCCTTCCATACTGCAGCAAAAATGACCCCATTTATGGCACTTTATGGATATCATCCACCATCCATCACATCATCTTTAAGGGAAAATTCGAAGGTTCAAGCGGTGGAAGATCACATCGAGCATCAGCAAGAAGTTCTCCAACTCTTAAAGGATAACCTGAATTTGGCACAAAATCGAATGAAACAACGGGCATATCAACATCGCAGCGAGAGAAGTTTTGATGTAGGAGATTGGGTATTTTTACGGCTACAACCATACAAACAAATGTCCCTCAAGCAAGCTAAGAAGGATAATAAATTATCGCCAAAGTACTATGGTTCTTACAAGGTGTTGCAAAAGATTGGTACTATGGCATACAAATTGGAGCTTCCTACTTCTTCGCGAGTACATCCAGTTTTCCATGTTTCATGCTTAAAGAAGGTTATAGGAGAAAATCTTCCAGTTCAAACAATATTGCTAGAACTTGATGAGGAAAGAAAAATCATATTGGAACCAGAAGCGGTCATGGAAACAAGAACTCGACAACTACGGAATCGATCAATTTCAGAGTATCTCATCAAGTGGAAGAACTTACCCACTGAAGATTATACATGGGAGGATGAGAATTTTATACAGAAGCACCCAGAGCTACTCAAGTGTTGAGGACAACACTTTTTTGAAGGAGAGGGGCATGTTAGGTCCCTATATTACTAGTATAGTCCCTTATTGTTGTTAGTGTAACCCCCTTATTGTTATTATCGTACCCTTGTAACCCCCATTTTATTATTATTGTGCCCTTAAATTATTATTGTTAGGTCGGCTAGGATTACATTGTGGCCCACTAGGATTACATTATGGCCCCATGGACTCCTATATATAGAAAGGAGGTTTTGTAAATTGGATCATCCAAGAATTGTTCATTTATGTAATGAATTGGAGGTTGCCCCCTCGAAGTGGCTTATTTCTAAGGCATTCATATCTCTTTTCTTCTATTTTTGGAGCTAGTTACACAACATGCATGGTAATGCATGTGGTTATTTTCTATATTGGGATGGGTGTGACAGTGTTTTCAGCCTAGCCTTTCCATTTCTAGATAGCTATAGTGTTTTGTAGTTCTCATGTCTTGGTTTAGCTAGATTACCATATGGATTCGAAGTTGAGTGAGGTGGATATACGAATACTATTATCATTACGACAAGAAACTAGTTTATGTGTTGCCTCAGTTTAGGGCCTACTGATTTGGGTTTTTATTATGGTAAAGCCTAAGAGGTATTTACTTGGTTTAGGGCCTAGTGATCAAATATTGGATTGTGGTAAATCCTGAGAGGTGGTTTCCCTTGATTAGGCCTAGGAATCCTTGATGGTGAATGATGGAATATACGGTAAATCCTAGAGGGTGGTGTCTCAGTTTAGTGCCTAGTGACCCCTGATTCAAAATGTGGGTTGAGGTAAATCCTGAGAGACTAGGAGACAGGAACATTCCTCATGGTATAGGCTAAGAGAATACGGTGATGTCCATGCTTGTGTTAGCCTAGTGATTAGGTGTAGAACACGGTAAATCCGTTTATGACATGTTTATTATGTTGGCCTAGTGATCCAGAATGCATCCCGTTAAAGCCTAATTTGTATTGATGAGGGTGTGTTTATTTAGCCTTGGGATGCCCTGGTTGGTTCTTTCGGTTGAGTCCCACATTCATGCATGTAATATGACATGGGGGTGATTGGCTGAAGAGAGATCTGGCTCTGCCAATATATGGTCGGGTTGAATGTGTAAGTACCATCTCCTGTTATTTTTTACATTCAATAATGAAGAGATAATTCTTTTGGTATTTGGTATGAAAATGCACTGGTTATTATGTGGATTCTATTTCTATTCTATCCATGGTATTTCTGTGTTATTATGTTGGTTATAAGCATGCATTTTATCAGTGATGATATATAGATCTATCAATGTTTTTACTTGTAAATGAATGCACAATGTATCTAGGGTAAAATAGATGGTATTGAAGCTAATGATGTAAGGGATAAATTCTTCTTAGTAATTCTTAGATAAGTATGAGATCCATATTGTTAAATCTGTTGTTTACACCTGTAGATTCAATGTTTGTGACATGAAATTTTTTTCATGGCTAGGAGGGTTCCATATGAGTTCTTGATGATTTCATTGTTTTCTTACCTGTGTTTTAACGTTATTTATCATCTCATAAAGTTTCACGTAGTTATAGGTAGTGATCTAAGCTTTGGGGATGAAAAGGTGGCACAAACCATGAAGTTGCAGGCACATAAATCAGCAATTGGGGCCTTGGGAGCATGCTTGTTTTGTTGTACTTAGAAATATAGGGTCCCAGCTACTACCTTGTCTTGGAATTCCTATGGTTATGGTCCAAAAGGGTGAAAAAGTAAGTCTCCCTCAAGGGTCAAGGTTCTAGAAGGTTGGGATACTTCCTAGGGATATTTTTTAGGTTGTGTAAGTTTTGTTTGTCAAGTTTTCATCGGCTTCACTTCCTCAAGGTCATATAGGATGTTTAATATTGTATTAGTAGCCTCTCATCACATTTTTACCCTGGTTGGACAGTTACTTGGTTAGATGTGGGAAGAGAGTGTTACATAGTGGTATCAGAGCATGGTTGCATTGTCCTTGGGTGGTGTTTTTTTTTGTTCTCTTTCTATGATATCTGATACCACAGAGTGGTATCAGAGCATGATTCAACCCTTGAACTAGATGGGAAGTGTGTTGGTCATGCTTTTATATTGGTTTCTTATGTTTTTCTCATAGTCAAAGTGTATTTTCTTCTTCGATCCGTGTTGTGTTGGCCATGGTTGGATTGGTGTTTTCATGGAAGGGTTGATGGTGTTCTTTTCAACATGTTGTCATGAGTATAGGACTGGTTATGTGTTTCTCATTCTTGTGTATTGTTTATGCATGCTTGTTTACTTATTGTTACATATTGTACACACATTGCTTTCTTATGCTAGGGTTACATATTGGTCATTCTTCGGTGTTATCCATGTATACTTGCTTGCGTGATGTCATGTTAAACATGCATTGGTCATTCATGATTGGTTATACCTATCAAGTGGGTGCATATGGTCAAGTTTTCATTGGTTTGATTGAGGTTGTTGTGCACAAGGTCATTGAATGAAATTAGGTTTTCACGATGATATTGGTATGTTATGATGCTAATGTGTTTCCTAAGATAGAGTAGGAGAAGTAGATCATCAAAGAGAAATTGCAACATTGGACCTCGAGGCAAGATCATGTCATCATACAGGTTTTGATGTTGGGCATGTAGGTATGTAGGTTAAGGATTGTTATATGCATTAGGGCTATGAGTATTCCTTTCATTATATTAATGTAATGGTTGCATACATTATATATGCTAGTTGATTAGTGTGATTAGATGTACATGTGTTGGATAGACATGAATAATATAAACCTATGGTGGTATGCATTACTATTGTTTTTTTGTGTTAGATAACTTATATGTCGTTGATGAACATGTTGTGGGTTAACTTGTTGTTGTTGTATGATAGTTATATTGATAATTAGGTTACATATTGTTGATGAGCATGATATATAACTTGTTGATGTTACATGCTAGTGACTTGATGGTTAGAGTTATAACATTCAGGTATGATTAAGCCTAATTATGATAGTGCGTTGTAATATGTCTAGAATGAATGTGCATATGTGATTTTATGCATGAATGAAATTTTTTTATGAGTTTAGGGTGTGAACATGTTAGCTAGATATTGTTATGGATATCATGACATTTTTTATGATTGGGTTGATATGTTGTGAAGTTATATCATGCTAATCTAAATTCATTGTGACGACAAGATAGAGTCCCCTAGCATAAGTTAAGGTAGGAGTTTTCTTATGTCATATACTTGGTGCTTAATTGTTTGATTGTGCCATATATCTAGTGTTGGGTGTTTGGTGTTCATTATGTCATCTAGTTAATTTATATAACATGGTACATTTATATTTTTGTTTGAGTGTTTGGTTAATCACATGGTATGATTATGTGTTTGTATTATTTCATGAAGAAATGATCTTGTTTTAAGATGGTCTCACTAACACATATGTGTTGAGACAGTTGATATGCACTTGAGTGTAAATAGGTCATATTTTTAGTAGTATGTATTATGACTGATGAATATGAGTTGTTTTTTGATTAGGACATGGTTTTAGACCTAGTAAATGTTATTTCAAATTGATAGATATGTTGTCTTTATCTTAGGTACATATGGTTGGCATGTGTTCAGTTACAAGTCAGTGTGCTTAGCACAACAAGGTAAGATAACTATTATATTGTTCCATTTGTTTATGCGTTGACAATTATGTGGTTATGGAAATATGATGCAAAATTTTGCATGGAAAGAGACTACCATGAAATATTGAAGAAGTCTTAGGTTGAGCTTTCCTTTGGAAGTATTGGGAGCCATTTGAATTGAGTCATGGTGTTTGTTGCTAGTATTTTTCCTTCGGTCTTTTATGATTTTTTCGCGCTTTATTTTCAGCTTTGTTTATGTATGGTGCAAGGCCTTACCACTTTGTTGCAGTGTCATATTGCTCTTGGTTTTTCATGGTCTTTGTCTTATTTTTTCTGGTTCTTGTCTTTTATGTTTTGAGAGTCTTGGTAATTGGTTCGGAAAGATAAAATTAATGGAGCTTGGGGAGAGCTAGATGAAATCCAACATGTAATGAAATACTTCGATGACACTTGGTGCATCAATAAGCATATTGGAAGGTAAGAATATGAAATTCTGTTGGACTGGTTGGGCCCATTGTGGTAAATGGACAATGGAAAATTAGTCATGAGAAAGGTAATGAGGTAAGGTTAAGTAAATATATGGAGGTGTTAGATGCCTTGGCTAAGTTGGGAATTATGGTTCTCAGCATGGTGCATGCTGTGTGTAGATAAATGAAGCTCTCCTAACCTAGACCTTATGATATCTAGAAATTGTGATGTGATCATGATTATGTTGGTGTTTATATATATGTACATGTATGTATGTATGTATGTCATTTCTGATAGGGTTGTCATGGATCATGTTTGTTTGATTCTAAATATTTATAGCTATATATGCATGTATGTATGTCATTGTCTAACATGATGGAGATTGTTTTATGCTAATGATTATACATGTATGTATGTATTTATGTATGTATGTATGTGTGTCAATGTATGACATGGTTTTCAAAGATCATGCTTGTGGAGGAATGATTTCCTATGTAGGTGAAAGGCATGAAGAGGTTCTTAGTCTTATGAGGAATAAAGTGGGAAGAGTAACCCTAACATATCTATGAGGTAAGTATCATGTGGACATGAGTTGATATTACATTCTTGTACTATGTCTATGTCTATGTTATGGACAAGTAATGTTGAGGGGTACATCAGCAAAGTGAAAGAAATATGATCTATAGCATGCTAGGATAAGCATGGATATTTGAATGAAACTAAAAGAGAGGTTGATTGTGAGGTTGGATTGTGGTCTATGGATTTGTAGTACTTCTGTTGTGTATATGTTGCACATGTTGTATATTCAGTGATTGTAACTATGGTGATGTGTACATGTAACCTATGTAGTATTGTGTACATATGATGTTGTATGTCTGTTGTATCTATGTTTTTGTGTGTATATTGCATATGCAGTGCTAGGTATATATGGTGCTATGTACATTTTGGATATGTGGTGCTATGTACATATCGTACTGTGCGCATGATTGGGTATGTGATGTTGTGTGCAGATGGTGTTGTGCGCATGTTGGATATGCAGTGTTGTGTATGTATGGTGCTATGTACATGTTGTATATGCAGTGCTATGTACATATGGTGTTATGTTCATGTTGCATATATGGTGCTATGTACATATGGTTTTGTGTGCATGATTGTACATTTGGTGGTGTGTGCATGTGGTGGTGTGTACATGTTGTACATGTCGTGTCATATTCAAGTGGTATCGTGTACATGTTATGGATGTGGTGATGTGTACATGTGGTGTCATGCTTGTGGTGATGTGTACATGTGGTATTGTATACACATTTTACAAGTGGTGCAGTGTACATTTGGCGTTGTGTACACATTGTGCAGGTGGTGTTGTGTACATGTGATTTGTGCACATGTTGTGCATGTAGTGTTATTTATAGTTGGTATTGAGTACATGTTGTGCATATGGTACTGGTATACATGTGGTATTGTGTGCATGTGATACATTTTGTGTGCGGGCATGCGGTACTATGTATGTGCATGGTGTAGTCATCATATCGTCACATGTGTGTTCATTGTGTTGTACTTTGTATATGTGTATTTATTGTGTTTTATTGTACAATAGGTGTAGGTGTATGTCTTTTATTCTAGTGCAGGCGTATGTATTGTGTGCTATTTTCCACTGGGTGTAGGTGTATGTATTTTGTTCTATTTTACACTGGGTGTAGGAATATGTGTTTTATGTCAGTGTAGGAATATGTATTGTGTTGTATTGTACACCAGGTATACGCATGTGTATTGTGTTGTGTTGTACATCAGGTATAGGTGTATGTGTTGTATGTCGGTGTAGGTGTGTTTATTACATTGTATTGTAAACCAGATATATGTGTATATGTTGTATGTCAGTGAAGGCGCATATATTGCATTATGTTGTACACCAGATGTAGGTGTATGTATTGTGTTGTGTTGTACACCATATGTAGGTGTATGTATGGTGTTGTGTTATACACTAGATGTAGGTGCATGTATTGTATGGTGTTGTGTGTTGTATGTGGGTGTACGTGTTTTTATTTACACTGTGTGTATGTGTACGTGATTGAAGAGAAGCAAAGGCATTGGGTTCTTACTGGGTATGGGAACCAATCTGGTGTGTGTATAGGAAGAACAAAGAAAGAAGTAAGGACCGATGAAGGATAAGTATCTGTATTTTATTTAAGTTTTTTTATACATTTTATATATGATTATGACTTATGACAGTTACATGTGATTTATGATTATGATTTATGATGATTTCATGTGATTCATGATGCTTGTGTTTTTAGCTAACTAGATGTGATATACACAATTATTGGATTAAACAGTTGATTTAACTCTTTGTGACTGGAAGTGAAAAAAATTTCAAGTGTGCCTTATTGAAGAGATACCAATGACGAATGATGTGAATTTATTTCAATTGATTTTGAATCTAATTATGGTTGTGTGCTTTCTACAAGAAGCACATAAATGCCTGGTTTGGATGGTCAAAATCGAATTCAAGAACTAATAGAGCCAAAAAAAGGAATTTCAACATGCAAAAGTATGTTGGTAAAGAACATCAGGACTAGGGCCATTGTGGGACCCTGGTACCCACTAGTGTCCATTGATTTCCATGAGCATTCTATGACCGATATGATGGTTTTGAGGCAAGTATATGCCTTGGTTTTTGTATCTTCCAATGCTAGGAAGCCTTTCCAAGGGATGGATCACTCGAGATAGGGGATACTAGGGAGCTTGGAAGGTGACTAACTGCACGGAAGGAAATACCAGATTTTGTGGCAGACAATGGAAGGTCGAGGATGGATTTTATTTTATTATTAGCATTTTCAAATGTAATCAGATGCTCATTGGGATTGTACCCTGGGTATAGTAGCGCATGATTATAGTGCTAGACACTATATTCATATTTGACTTAGCAATGGATTATGGACATCCAGGGAAGGAGGTGTATCCTGGTATACTTTGAGGGTCGATGCGTGAGACTCTAGATTCCCTTGTTGCAGATGCAGACATCATATCCTTTTATTTTTTGGTTGAGAAAATGTGTATATGTTTATACTGTTGTAAATACCGTAATGATTTGTGCCATAAAGCTCCAGTACACAATATAATTTTCATGATGATTTTTTCTTTTGAGCAGTTTATTCATTGTAAATACTAAAATGAGTTGTGTTATAAAGATCCATAGGCAATATATTTTATTTTCAGTGGTTTGCTAGTTTGTAGGTGTCATTGAAAATAAAGGGCGGTGTTCCCCTAAGGGGGAGGTTTCTCTAATCTCCCTGGTGAAATTTCCATGTAATAAAAGTTAACAAAGGAAAAAATAATAACCATGGTCGATGGGGCACTTATTCCAAGCTGAATGGTGGGGGAAATCCTAGTGCCTATTCATTTCGGTTTATTATGGCTAAAGGAAATTGGAAAAGGAATTGCAAAAGGTTTTGGAAAGGCAAAGAGAGATTAATTGCCATTTTATTTATGAAAATAATGGAAATTAAGGGAAAAGGGAGATGAAAGGTCACATGTTGCATGTGAGGAGAAAAATGAATGAAAATAGTGGAAAATGAATAAAATAGAGGCCTAATCAATAAAAAGGCTTCAAGGACTAGTTCGTACCTTCTATGAGTACATTTTTGGAGCTTTCTTATTATTCTCTCTCTCTCTCACTCACTCTTGGACACTTAGAGTTTCTTGGAGAATTTTGGCATTGGACCAAGAAAGGAAAGAAAGCAGGAAGAAGGTGGAATCAAGCAAGGAGGAGAAAGAATCAAGGAGATACAATAGGATTATTGGTAGGTATCAATTTGCATGTTTATTTTCCTTGCTAGATCTAGTATGCATGGTATTTCATGTGGTTCTTTTTTGTCTTGGCATGGGTTTTTTCTAGGAGTGATAGTGTTTTCAGCTTAGCCTTTCCATTTCCGTATAGCTATGGTGTTATGGATTTATCATATCTTAGTTTAGCTAGATTACCAGATGGATTAGAAGTTATTGAGGTGGATATCTGAATATTATTACTATTATGACATGGAAATGGTTAGTTTTTTGCCTCGGTTTAGGGCCTAGTGATGTAGTTTTGGATTACGGTAAATCTTGAGAGACTAGGAGAGAGGAAAATTCCTCACAGTGTAGGAAAAGAGAATCCAATATATCCATGATTGTGTTGGCCTAGTGATCTATGATGGATCACGGTAAAGCCCAATTTCTGTTGATGAGGGTGAGGTGGTTTAGCGTCAATATTCCCTGGTTAGTTCTATCGGTTTAGTCCCACATTCATCCTTTGAATATGGCATAGGGATGATTGGATGAAGAGAGATTTGGATCAGCCAATCTATGGTCGGGTGGAACGCGGAAGTCCCATCTTTGGTTGTTTTTTGCATTAAATAATGAAGAGCTCATTCCTTTGGTATTTGGTATGAAAATGCACTCATTATTATGTGGATTCTATTGTTGTTGCATCATGGTATTTCCATTGTTATTATGATGGTTATAAGAATGTATTTTATTAGTGATGATGTATGGATCTATCCATGTTTTATTTGTAAATAAATGCACAATTTATCTATGGTAAAATAGATGGTATTGCAGTTAATTATGTAAGGGAGGAATGCTTCTTAGAGATTCTAAAATAAGTATGAGACCCTCTATGATTTACGCCTATAGATGCAATGCTTGTGAAATGTTTGACGAAATTTATGTCATGGCTAGGGGGGGTCTAGATGAGTTCCTGGTGATGTGATTTCTTCTATACCTTTTTTTAATGTTATTTATAATCTCCTAAATTTTCATGAAGTTAGGGACATTGACTTGGGATTTAAGGTTGAAATGGTGGCACAAATATAGGAGTTGCAGGCATAGAACTAACCAATTGTAGCCCTGGCCACATGCTTGTTGTGTTTTTCCTCTGGCTATAGGCTCCCAACTACTACCTTGCCTTGGCATTCCTGCGGTTGTGGTCCAAAATTGTCAAAACATCAATCTCCTTCAGGGATCATGGATTTGGAAGGTTGGGATACCTCCTGGGAATGTTTTTGAGGTTGTGTATGGTTTTCTTGTTAGGTTTCCATCGGTTCCACTTCCTCAAGGTCATATAGGAGGTTTAATCTCATATTAGTATCCTCTCATCACATGTTTACCCTGGTTGGTTGGTTACTTGGGTAGATGTGGGAAGCACGTGTTATAATCTTTGCCACATATCTAATAATACAATGGTGCTCTACTATCACCTCTATTTTACTTCTCTCTAAGTTTTAGCGCATGTCCCTTCTCAACTGCACTAAAATTCTTGTCAGGAGCAAGATTTTATTTCTCACTTTCATCTTGAGGTTTTCCCCGCTTCTTTGGACATTTTCCTCTTACCTTTACATTTCCCTGCAAGTCACGTTTAGGCTGAACTTTGCATTTTGTATACTCATAAAAATGCTTCAATTTATATATGGTTGCCTCTAAGTATTTAGGCTCATCAAAATCCTCTATATGTTGTTGGAAATCCACTGATGAATCTCTGGATCTTAGCCTTTTCTTCCTAGAGATATGGCACATAACTTAATAACTCCAAGAATCTACTACTATACTCATCATTTGTGATAGAACCATTTGTAGCTCATAAAAATCCTTACCTTTTTCATCAAAGTACCTCTCTGATAGGTACTTCTTCTTGAATATCCTCTTGAGGTCATCCAAAAACAATTCTTCCTCCTGAATTCCCTTGACATTATTCACATATTCCTACCATGTATCTAATTTCTCTTTAAGACTGAATTTGGCTATCTTGGATTTCATATTCTCTTAAAGGTTATGCAATCTGAATAATTTCTTCTTTTCGAGAAATCATGCCTCGGCATCTTCTACCTTCTTCATCTCGCCATCAAATTTAGGAGGTTTAACTTTATTTAACTCAGGTAAATGCTCCATCCTCCTATAAGGATGATGATGGTGATGATTATGATGGTGTCTCCTGGATGAGGAACTAGAATGATGCCCATACATACCAGCCTTCCTGTCAAGTGTACCCAATGATCTTCCACCTCTTACTATGTCCTCTCTATCCAACCTATATCCATACTGAGATCTGCTACCATAGGCTCCATTAATTTTCTCTTCCTACTCTTGATTGATTCTCATCTGTCCCTGTTTCTGCAACTCTGAAAATCTCTGAACGATTATTGTATTAGCCTCTACCCTCTTCTCCTAATCCATTAAAATTCTTTCCTTAGCCTCATAAAACTTGGCATTGTATACTTTGAAACTTATGATCTCTCCCCTCAAGCTCCTTATTGTATCCGTTATACCAGGAGTGACTAGTCCTCTCCTTACTACCCAACAAATCTATAAGGAGAGTCATAAGAATTGTAGTCTACCATTTTTCTTGTCATCTTTGATTCTCTTCTTCCTGAAAGTATACCATGTCAGATAAAACAAATAGAAACTAAAATAGAATCCATACATTAGTGATGTTCAGGGGAGGCTTCTCTCATCTACAATATAAGTCCACATTAGGATGTACATGTATAATCATAACCACATCCATGTAATTCCATAACACCACAATAACATCATGCATGATTGTACCAAAAGTATACCATTATCCCATGCATGACAACCATAACCTTGAAAAAATTAGACTTGACCTAAGGAGAGTGAAATCATTCTCTGATACCACCCTGTGGTATTAGATATTACTCGAAGAGAGTGAAACCCACTTTGATAACACCCTGTAATTCATCCTTCAACATTTACCCACTTTCACCTACTTTATTGGGGTAAATATGAGCTCGAGGTCACTATGATATGACTCAACCTCCTAGATGAATTTAAGGAAATGGATTTGACACAAAAATACCTTACTGAATTCCCTCAAGTGCCAAAGGACCTCCAGGAGTAACCCAACCCTTGTGAAAAATAACATTTTCCTGATTTAGAGCCCCATTTGCTCCACTGCGAAGGCCTCCAAGCGATTATGGGTTCGAATTCACTCCCATAGGTCTAGAACAGTGTGACTGTGGCCTTTTTCTACATTTTTATGCGAGCGACTATGATAATTAGGTTAGTTTCCAAGGTTGGGGTAGGCCTCTGCCTAGAAAACTATGAAACTTACAGAAATCATAAGAAACAAGAAGAACATGCTTGTAAACCAAAAACTGGAACTAGGACTTGACTCGACCATCTGCAATTGGGACTGACATTCTGTCAAACACTTGGCATATATTCAACTTACATTTCATGAATGCAAGTCTAAACATGAGGGATTGGAAACTCATATGAGGTTTAACAAGAAGGGTCACTACCTTCTCTCATTAGTTGTATTAACATCCATTAGGTATTGAATTCATTATTTATTCAGTTATGAGTTAAAACATGAATACAACCATGACTAAGATATTCCATAAAACCATAATTATAAACAACATATAACTAGGTAAATAAAAATAAGAGAATAACCATTAAAGCCACATAATAACCAATACATTTCCTTAATAAAATTAAGAGAAACTTACATTTATTAAACATAGGAAAATATCAACTGGGTTCAGAACTTCCATGTTCCACTTGACAATAGATTGGTTGAGAGAAATCTATTTTCATCCAATCACCCATGTCTTAGCTCCCTGTAATCAACAATATTGGAAAATTCCGATCACAGGGAGAAACATCATTTCAACCACTTTCGGATTCTAGGATCTAGCCCTCCTGAATCTGGAGAGGGATCTCTCCAATAAGTGCAAAGATGGATTTGTCTTTGAAGTTTTGGGTAATGATATTAGGCTAGTTATGAAGGCCAAGGGTTTTTTTTGTTTTTTGGATGGTTGAGCATGATTACTGTTTGAGGTGAAAAGTTCTAAATGTAAAGAGTTTCAAAGGTGTGAAGTTCCAAGCGAATATAACAAGCTTTGGCTAGGAAGGTAGATAACTGCAGGTTTTAGTCCATTGGGCTATGGAGTCACAATAGGGTTTAATTGGAACAGAAAGAGGTGAGAGTGGTCCATGGGGAAACTCATCTATGTCTAAGGATCTCTTTAAGGTTTTCTTTATGAAATGAAATGATACAATAAGAAAGAGAGTTAAACAGATGAAGAACAAAGAGCAACCCAGGATCTGGTAAGTACCTTTAAACTAGCCAGCCTTTGACACACACTTAAGAAAAACATGAAAGAAAACTAGGATCTGGTAAGTACTTCTAAACTAGCCAGCCTTTGATACACTTTCAATAGAAAACATATAAAAACAAAGGGAAACTCGAAGGCAACTGTTGGAGTAGAAACTAACGGGTCGGGCTCACCACAAATCCTCTCCTAGCTCTGCTTTACTTGGTCACTTTCAAGAAAATGACAAGGATAACACAGAATGGCCTAAGATATGGTAAGTACTTCTAAACTAGCCAACTTTTAACACATTCCAAGGGAAAAATTCAGAGAGTCTTTGGGGATAAAACTAGGACTAGGGCACACCATATCTTCCTTAGTTAATCTCTACTTAACATGAAATGAAAGTAACATATAAGAATAACATTTAGCTAAGGAAATAAGATGAGGGAACGCCAACATTCCTATGCTTAAACTGAATTAAATTATTCCTAAATAACACAGATTGGAAGAAAACATTCAGATAAATATTTTCAATCAGAGAAGGGTACTGATATACAGTGGGTCTTAACTCTATGCATGTTGTTCTTTATAAGAGAAGATGAAACACAGTGAAAATAGAAATAAAATAACAAGTTACTATGAGAAAAACATCACTGTTAACATAGACCAAGATCCCATAAATCAGCTTGTATTGATGCTCCAAACCAGTTACAGCTTTAAGTCCAATGCTGTAGTTTAGAAATCATCTACCCATCTCAACCTAACTTATCTATCAGAAGCAGCGCTTCAAGGGCCAGTGAACACTATTTACAAGTAGAATTCTCAAGCTCAATTAGATTGCAATGATTAGCAACTACATCAACCAACCCCTCTCTCATCTTCTGCAGTAGTATATATGGAAGAATGAGGAGGTGAGATCCGATAAAAGATCTCCAATTACAATTGATATAGACTTAATGGATTCTTGGCCTTGGGGGGGCTCAATGAAGAAACTTACATAGGTTTCCTCTGTATTAAATGATTTACATAAAGATTTAAGCTCAGTGGGAGCTCTTTTTGACCTTTGAGGCTCTGTGTAATGTCAAAGTAACTCTGCTGATATTTTGTCATGAGGTTTGTTTGCAAAATTTACTCTCTGGCTGCGTTGTGAGGAAAATATCTGATCCTGATCAATAATTCCAGCCTCGGATATAAATGCTTTGAGGCACAGGTGGCATCGTGGTAGCTAGAGGGATCAATTTTCCTCGGCTGTGGCGGTGGAGGCTTTCCTGTTGATAAAACACTTAAAATTTTCTTCAAACTGTGTTTTAATTGGGGATTAGGATTTTGATAAACCATCTTAGATGTAATCCCCACAAAATTTGTATTCAATCTTCTGCTCTGGTATATTTTTTCTTAGGCACTAATACTCTCTAACTATGCCTGCTTTCCTGTGTTTTGCTGGTGTGAAGGGCTGCGCAGGGATGATATGGCATCAATGCTTCATGAATCATTGATGAAACGTGGAGCTACTTCCTGTGAATGGTTTCCTCTGGTGAATCGAAGGTGGGAGGATCATCACCCTCTGCCTTTAAATTTTCTTTAGTCATAGCGAAAAAAATCATTTGAACCTTGGAAAATACGAAAAAGATTAGAAAATCCTGCATGTATATGTTAAATGCTTCAAAAGGCACGTGGAGAGAGCATGGCCATTGGATGGCCTCATCCAATGGTCGAGATTGATCATAATGAGTCATAAGGGAATGGGGAAAGGATTAAATCGGAACCTTCGATCGCGTAGTGATCGACGGTTGGGAGCGAAGGCGAAAATTCAAAGCGGAGGAGTCATTTTTTGGAAAAACGGAGAAAATATGTTTTAAACCTTTGTTTCAGCTAAAATGATCAAAAATCAATATCGGGAGTCGAGACGATCGTGGGCCGTCATATGAGAACAGCCCAAGCGATCAACGGTGGGGATTGTATGTCAAAAACCTTATAAAAACACACCTGGAATTCAAAACTTTTTAATAAAACTATGCTGAATAAAGTTCCTGAGTCCAGATTTGGTGACTGCGTGAGAAATCAGGGCGATGAATTTTGGGCGATCGATCTGCAGATCAGATCGATAGTGGAGATGCTTTTAACACTATGTCGTATCCTGGTTAACTGTCGGGCATCTTTGGAGAGCGATCACCATTCAATGAGCGGCCCCAAATCGGATGGTGGATGCCAATATCGCGCTAGTTTCACGTACGAACTTTAATGTGCAATGAGCGGTGGTTTTTGAATAGTGCTCAAGGCCACGCGTCAAGCGGTGAATGGAATCACTGCCGATCATAAAAAAAACCACCCTCCGCTTGAAAGTGGTGCGATGGATAACACTTGGTTTTGCAACAGTGAGTGGTTGGCGTGGACCACCGGGTCAATATACTACACGTCGTTGATCTACAGATTAGATCGATGGTGGAGAGCAAATGGAATTTTGCACCGGCAGAAAAGTTTATAATATAATAAAAATTGACAATTCATATAACCGAAGGTTTATACTTTGGGAGTGAAAAATTAATATTCAATATGGCTTGGCACCCGTCTGCAGGGCCTTTGGGCGCATGAAAGATAATATGACAGAGGGAGATAGAACGGATGGCTAATTGGCAATGGGGTGATGCGATAAGCGTTTGGAGGGCCAGCACTTGGTTCTAGCACCAAGGTGTATGGAGTGGAAGGGTTGAAGACTTAGCCTAAGGGGGCTTAAGTCTAAAACATATAAAAGATGTGATTTTTATAGTTTTTCAATCATTTTCAAAGGTTTTGAGGTTTTGATAAGGCAAAGAAGGAGTCTTTGAACCTTATCAAAGGGATTATGATGAAGGGAAAAGGGGAAAAACATGGAATGAAGGATTTCATGGGAAAAGGGAAGGCAAATATGAGGTTAGTTTTGGAAGAAGGGGAAAAGGAAAATGGTGCTTGCAGTGGTATTCTTTCTTGGGAATCAGCAGGATTTCTGAATGTAGAATAGGCACAGTAATGAAGATTGGGACAGAGGCATGAGGCCTTCAAGAGTCTTGAAGAGCCAACTCTTTTTAGTAATAAAATTTGTTCCTTGAAGACTCCAGAAATGTTTTAGCCAGCATTTGGTATAACAAATTTTATAGCTGGCTAACAGTGGCTCCACTTGGGGATGGTGCCTTCTTGAAGGCATCAAAAACTTCAGACTTGGTTTCTCTGGGAGGCTGATCAGCTGCCTCATCCATTGGGCTATCTTTCTTTCTATGGATGATCTTCTTTGTTCTAAAAACATATTAGCAGTCACAAAAACAATGGATATTCATCAATACAAGCTTTCTACCTACCCAATCCTACCGATCTAGCATTTTTTCTTCATTAGAGTGCACTTGGATTGGAAAAATATTTTACAACATTTTATTCTTTTGAAAACAGGAAAGCTAATATATTTCTATTCCTTATTTCTCCATGGACCCAGATTAAACAGTTGAGCCCATATGATTCTCTACCTAATCTACTGTCTGTTGGGATTAAACTGTCCAACAGACTTTATTCTCTAAATTCTAGAACAGAAATTTAAAAGCATTCAAGTCAGGATTGAATAGTCTAACTTGATGCTGGTCTATGGCATAAGAAAAAACTGCACATAGACATTATTTTTCACACAATTTTAAAAAAAATGGAAGGCTTGAGATCTAAAATTTGAAAACATTTCCTTCCTCCTTTTTACAGCTATGTTTTGACTTTTGTTTTGAGTTGTCTTTCCTTTGCTAACTGGTTCAGATTTTGAGCTGATTGGAACCATATTTTTACATCTTTTGGCTCATAATTTGAAGTAGATTTCAGTCATTTTTTCTTTGAAACCTTAGGTTCAAAATTTGAGCATGTTTGAACCCTTAATTTCTATCCTAAACTATCTACTGATAAGCCAAGATTAAACAGTTTGGAAAATCGAATTCATTATCCTATCAACAGAAAATTTAAAGCTAATTAGTCAAGATTAAGCTGTTTGACTAACTAGAAGTGTGTTCTTTAGGATTGGCATTTGAGCTTGCACACTTTCATATTTATTTCTCTTTTTTGGTATGGGGCTGTACCTTTCTTATTTTCACAGTCTGCCCTCTTTTCTTTCTTTTCTTTGTTTTTGTATTTTTGATTTTTTATAACTTTGAATGCAATGGTGGGTGAAATATTAATAATGAGAAAAAAGACAAAAGGCTTCCAGAACATAACATGGATCAAGAGAAGTAATGCTTAAGCATCCTTCCATTGATAGGACCCCCAAAAAATTATGCTCCATTCAACTCCTGTAAGAAAAATGCATTATTACCAGCAGCTGAATGAATAGAGTAAGGGCCAAGCCATAAGTTGTCAAATTTCCCGTTCTTGCCATTGTCTTCCCTCCTTGAGTCCCACTTTAAAACTTTGTCCCCAATCTTGAAATTGTTGGCTTTTGTTCTTCTGTCAAAAAGCTTTTTAATGCTATCCTGTTTCTGCAATGCTTTGTTATACACCTCCTCTTTGGTTTGATGAAGATGAACTGTCTAATTTATTCTTCTGATCATGTCATTTTCTTCAGTTTGCAACTCTTGAATCAACTTCATCACTGGTACACCAAGGTTGTTTGTGAAAATTGCATCAGTACCATACACAAGCTGGAAAGGTGACATACCAATAGATTTCTTCAAAGTCAATCTGTCAGCCCAAAGTGCATGGACCAGCTTTGTGTGCCAAGACTTTTTGTTGTCCTCCAATGGTTTCTTGATTATGTTCACTAAAATTTTGTTTGAGGATTCTACAAGTCCATTACCTTGAGGGTAATAGGTCATGGAATGCCCCAATGTTATCTGATATCTGTGACAGAACTCAACCATCTTCTTTGATCCAAATGCTATTGCATTATCAGTGATAATCTTGGTAGGATAGCCAAATCTGGAGAGAATATTAGTCTCCATAAATTTTATAATAATAGAATCATTGGCCTGCCTACAAGGTATGGCTTCTATCCACTTAGTGAAATAGTCTGTGGCAGTGAGAATCCATCTATGCTAGGCAGAAGATGGTGGATGGATTTCTCCTATGAAGTCAAGTCCCCACTGTTGAAAAGGAGCTTCAACAGTGATTGGATGCAGAGGTAGGGGTAGCAGTTTTCTTTTGCCTTCAAAAATTTGAGATTTATGATAGGCTATGATCATCTTTTCCACATCATGGAAAAGAGTAGGCCAATAAAAACCAGCCCTCAAAATTTTGTTGGCGGTTGTCTTCCAATACAAATGACCTCCACACTCTCCTTCATGGAACTGGTATTTAACCTTCTCTGCATCAAACTCAGGCAAACATTTAAGCAATACACCACTTGCATTTTTCCAATAAAGACATCTATCTATAATGCAATAGTTTACAGATTTTAACTTTAGGAACCTTGCCTTTGTCTTTGTCAAACTAGGAGGTGTATTCAAATTAAGCAAAACATAAACAATATGAGCATACCAAGAGGAATTCATGAAATGGTCTTCAACAATGGGAGTTGAGAATTCTTCTTGGTCATCTAAAGCATTAATCATATTAATATCAAGAACTTCAAAATTGGATTCAACCATTAATATAGCTAGACCTTGGCTTTTGATGAGCTTAGTGGGTTTTATCTCTAAATCATATTCAAGGATAACAACAATCCACTTACCTCTCTTACCATCTGGGTCTTGTGTTAGAATGTCTTTCACAACTGAATTTGGGACAAAGGCAATGATGTGTGAGTGAAGAATGTATACCCTGAAGTCTTTCAAAGCTTTAACAAAAGCAAAAGCTTGTTTCTCCATAATGTTATATTTCATAGGGGCATCCCTCAATGCCTTGCTAAAGAATGCAATAGGTTTCTCTTGTCCTTGTGGATTTTTCTGTAAAAGGACAACAACTATGGTATTTTCTGATGCAAACGAGAAAATATAAAAATCTTTTGAAAAATTAGGACTTATTAGAACTGGTGCTTTGGTTAACGCTTGTTTCACCTGCTCAAAGGATTTCTTTGCTTCCAAGGTCCAATTTACCCCTTGCTCCTTCTTCAACATGTTTTTGATATTCCTAAGGAGCTCAACTAAGTTGGGAAAGAACCTTCTTAAAATGTTGATCTTTCCAATGAAATATTGCAACTCCTTGATGTTCCGAGGATGAGAGATTTGCAATATGGCCTCAATCCTTTTGGGATCTATCTTAATACCCTCTTCTGAAATAATGTGCCCAAGAAGTTTACCTTCTTGGAGACCGAATAATGTCTTCTTAGGGTTTAAAGATATCCCAAACTTTCTGCATTTCTTGAAAACCTTTCCTAAATGTGCCAAGTTCTCTTCATCTTTTTTTGAAAACACGGTGACATCATCAAGGTATATAATGATGAAGAAGCCCAGTTCTTCCAAGAATTCTGTTTCCATGGCTCTCTGGAAAGTTTCTCCAGCATTCATTAGACCAAAAGGCATTTTCACATACATAAAAGTGCCCCATGGTGTAGTAAAGGTTGTCTTTAATTGATCAGCAGGGTGAACTAAGATCTGATTGTACCCTGAGTAGCCATCAAGCAAAGAAATTATTCTAGACCCTACCATCCTTTGTAAAATATGATCCATCTTGGGTAAAGGGTAGTTGTCTTTCAATGAAGCTTTGTTTAAGTCTCTAAAGTCTATACAAAGCCTGATCACTCCAGTTTTCTTCCTAACAGACACCAGATTAGACACCCACTCAGAGTATCTAATAGGGACAATAATACCATCTTCATACATTTTCATGATCTCGTTCTAAACCAAAGGCAACTGAACATGGTTTATTCTATGCAGTTTCTGTTTGAATGGTTTTTGGTTATCCTTGAGGGGGATTTTGTGTTGTATTATTTCAATGTCATAGGATTTCAAATCTTCGTAACTCCATGCAAAAACATCAGAAAATTCTTTAAACAACTCTATGTATTTGAGTTTAATGTGAGCTGTGATCCAGATTTATGTAGGAACGCAACAGAATAAACATATAACCATAAATACAGAGATGCAGCGGAATTAACACTTCATTTCATTAATATCAAAGAACTGGAATTTGCTTACAGACAGAATGGAAATAAAACTAGCTAGGGCACTAGTAGCTATCTCTGAGAAGAGATGTCGCGGCTATAGGCCTCTGAACTGAGTTTACAATGAGGCTCGAGGCCCTATTTATTATTGAGAAACAATGGAGAACCCTAAACATCCCAAAAACCTAACCCTAGGATATGAAGCGCCAAAACTATGGGCCCCGTTTGGGTAAATTGGTGTTTCAACTTCCCAGGGACGTAACTTTGGCATACTATCTCCGTTTGACGCACATGATACATCACTAGAAAGCTCTATCCAAGGACTACAACTGTCGGGACGAATTGGATGATCCAATTCGTTGGTAAAATGATACCCAAAAAATGTCGTTTAGGGCCTCAAAATGGCTCCGAAAGTTCAGGACCCGAAAACTGCTAAAAATAGTAAGTTATGCCGAAACTAAAAAACTAAAAGAGACAATGGTGGGGGCCCAAGTGGAATAGGTGGGTGGCCACCAATATCCACCTGGATCATTCCTCCCCCATTAGGAAGCAATGGTCTCCATTGCGTTAAGTTCCTCCATGAGATGAGGAAATTTCTGTTGAACTTGGTCCCTGGTGAACCACTTTCCTTGGTGCAGGATTTGGCCAGCTTTGACAACCCGATATAGTTGGATCCTCTGTTGGCGAGTGTTCTTAATTTTCATGTCCATGATACAATCTATGGTGGCATGTTCCATGCAGTCTGGGTTTAATTCTGTTGGTGTGAGTTGTTCTGCAATGTCCGAAGTGTCCAGTAGAGGTGGGAAGAAAGGACGAAGGCGATCCACAATGAAGACTGGATGCAGACCAAGGAATGGTGGAATACTGAGCTCAAAAGCATTGTTCCCTATAGCCTTGGTGATGGTGTACAGCCCGTATCAGAGCGTGCGAAGCTTGCGGTGAGGTCCAGTGAGGCGCTCCTTCTGCAAATGCAGCCATACTTTGTCGCCCACCTGGAAGTTGTGTGGCACCCGGTGTTGATCATGGCGCTGCTTGTACTTCGCATTGGCTCTGTCCAATATATCATGAAACTATTGGCGGATGTGTTGAATGTGCTCGATGAAGCTACTTTCTTTGTCAACTTCAGACTGGACGTGCGCTAAATTGGCCTGAGCAGTTGCAAATGGCATGGCTACGTCAATGGGACATAGTGGCTGGAATCCCAAGCCCACCTGAAAGGGGCTATGGCCAATTTAACTGTGGAGAGCCTGGTTATAACTATGTTGTACATAGGGGAGGCTCTCGTCCCATGTGCGGGGATGCTTTGAATTGTACATGCGCAGAATGTGTACAATCATTCTATTGACGACCTCTGTCTGGCCATCTGTTTGGGGATGGAAAGCTGTGGACTTGGTGAGCTTTGTGTCCATCATTGACCAGAGGCTGGACCAAAATGTGCTGAGGAACCCGCTATCTCGATCTGATATGATAGACTGTGGGATCCCAAAGTGCACCCATACTCGTTCAAAGAAGAGTTTAGCAGTAGCTTCTGCTGTGATATTCTTCTTACAAGCCGCCATAATGGCCATCTTCGAGAATCATTAACGCATTTACGAAAACATTACCATTGTGTTAGGTCCTCAGTATCACTAGTATAGCTCTCCTTATTATTGTTAGTGTAAACTCCCTTATTGTTATTAGTGCAACTTTGCACCCCCATTTTGTTATTATTGTGCCCTTAAATTATTATTGTTAGGTCTGGCCAGATTACATTGTGGCCCACTAGGATTATATTATGGCCCCATGGACTCCTATATATAGAAAGGAGGTTTTGTGAATTGTATCATCCAATAATTGATCATTCATGTAATGTATTGGAGGTTGCCCCCTCGAAGTGGCTTATTTCTAAGGCGTTGATATCTCATTTCTTCTATTTGGAGTTGGTTACATAACATTTGGTATCAGAGGTTTGGATTCTAGGGTTTCGCTGCTCCAAACAGGTCATCGTGGCATTTTCGCTATAAATTTTTTTCTACGAAGTTTCAGAAGCTGAAATTTTTAGGGTGCGAAGCCGAAATCCTGAGGAAGCTTGTCTAAAAATTTCAGACCTTGGTTCGCAATATTTGCGGAGATATCATCTGTGGAAGTCAGGTCTTTTTTAAAGCTCTTAAACAGGTCATCGTGGAATTTTCGCTATAAATCTGTTTCTACGAAGGTTCAGAATCTGAAATTCATATGGTGCGAAGCTGAAATCCTGAGGAAATTCGTCAAAAAATTTCAGAGCTTGGTTCGCAATATTTTTGGAGATATGATCTGTAGAAGGTAGTGCTTTTTCAGGCTCCTGAATTTCATCTCAAAGAGGTGATCGTGGGAAAAGTTTAATAACTCTCTCTCTGAATATTGGATTGGAGTGCCGTCAAAAGTGGTCACTAGTACACGGCCTGTAGTTTCTTCGCTATCAATTTCAGAGACAAAGGACAAAACAGTGACACGTGGCAAGTCGTACAAGTTCGCTCTACTGAACCAGTCCAGAATTAGGTCATTGTGGGAGATTGGACACAACTTTGTCTTGGAGAATCAAAATCAGGTCAGACCTGTGGCATTTGAAAGAAGCTTCAGAGGGCTACTACAGGGATGAATTTCAGATATCGAAGATTTTCAATTACAGAGATAATTCAATTTCAATATCGATCTCCTAAAAGATAGTAAAAGGTGTGTATTTTTTTTTTTCCGAATTGCATAAGTCTTGTTTGAAGAATCAAGTTGAATTGATTCCAAGGGAATATTTTAGAATAGATATCAATATTGGATTCTAAAATGGCCCCTAAAAATAATTCAACACCCATTAAGCCTTCAGAAGGCTCTACTATGACTCATGAAGATGAAGAATGGCAACATGACATATCAACATTACAAGAGCAAATTTCGCTCTCGCAAAGAACAACAAAAAATGAAATGGAAGTTTTGAAGAAAGGCGTGGAAACTAAGATGGATGGTTTGAAGAAAGGCGTGGAAGCTAAGATGATTGGTTTGGAAGCTAAGATGGATGGCATGGAAGTGGGCATGGAAGCTAAGATGGATGACATAAAAGACAACACGGAAAACATGAAGAGTGATCTAAAAGCATACATGGAAGGCTTGATGACAAGCTTAAAACCAGAAATGATTCCTAATGGCGGAAATATAGGAGAAGAACCTCCCGATGAGAACAAAATAAATGTTAATCATGATTTCATAAACTCGAATGTTGGCGGGAAGAACCACCATATTCCAAAAATGGATATGAGGAAGTTTGATGGAAGGATCCTGTAACATGGATACTACAGATGGAGCAATATTTTGATCTCCATAACGTGCAAAACACACAAAAGGTACGCATTGCAACTTTACATTTAGAACAAAATACATTTGTATGGTATCAATGGCTTTGCTCCCGCAAAAAAATTGTCACTTGGTCAATTTTTATGGAGGAAATGATAGCACATTATGAGGATACAAAGAGCAACACCTTCTTTACCCAATTGATAAATCTCAAACAAAGGGGTTTAGTGGGGCAGCACATTGAGGACTTCCAAAAATTGAATATAAGGGTAACTGATCTTACAGAGGAACACAGGATTGATCTCTTCCTAGGCACTTTAAAGGATAACATCCAACATGAAGTTCGCGTTTTGGAACCCGATTCATTGGAGAAGGCATTCAGGTTGGCAAGAAAAGTTGAATGTAAAATTATGGCGACAAGGAAGCCTACCACTCAATTCTATAAAGAAGGAAGTGTTGCTACGCCTAGATTTCCACAACCTACAAGATTGACACCACAACAATTGGAAGAAAAAAGAGCAAAAGGGCTTTGCTACAGTTGTGATAGCAAATACACTAAAGGTCATAAGTGTGCTGAGAAGAAATTATTTTACATAGATTGTGAAGAAGAAGAAGAAAATGAACAAGAAGAGGATATACACCAGGAACCACCCCTACAAGAAGAAGAAATGAATCCGACCATATCATGTAATGCGCTGGCAGGAATTACCACTCCTCAAACTCTCAAGATTGAAGGACATATAAAGAAGAAAAGGGTAATAGTGTTGATTGATTCAGGTAGCACCCATAATTTTATTCATTATAAGGTAGCCAAGGAATTAAATTGTTTCCTATGCCCAGCACCAGAATGTCAAGTGATGGTTGCAAATGGAGGAACTATAAATTGCTCTGGAAAATGCCATAATATCAAGCTAACCATGGGGGAATATATATTGACTAGTCCAATGCTTTCCATTCCTATGGGAGGTGTTGATGTTGTACTAGGAGTACAATGGTTACAATCTTTGGGGACGGTAGCTTTTAATTTTCGAGAAACTCTCTTGAAATTTTTTTCAGAAGGAAAGGAAGTCGAATTACGGGGTATTGAAGGGAAGCCAGGAAGGATAATAAGCTCTAATGTCATGACAAAGCTTCTAAAGAAAGAACAAAGAGGCGTAATTGCACAATTATGCTCACTAGAAGTTCCGACATCAAAATCATCTATTTCTGCAGATCTCCAACAAGTCTTGGACAATCATTCCAAGGTGTTTGAAACTCCCAAAGGACTCCCACCTATTCGTGATCATGATCATGTTATTCATTTGATTCCAGGAAGTGTTCTCCAAACATCAGGCCTTATAGATATCCTTACTTCCAAAAGAGCGAAATTGAACGTATGATTGCAGAAATGTTAGAGGCGGGTATAATTCAACCCAGTCAAAGTTCTTTCTCTGCTCCTGTAGCATTGGTACACAAGAAGGATGGATCATGGCGAATGTGTCCAGATTATAGGGAGCTCAATAAGCTCACCATTAAAGACAAATTTCCCATTCCTGTGATTGATGAATTTTTGGATGAATTACATGGAGCAATTTATTTTACCAAGTTGGATCTTCGTTCAGGATATCATCAAATTAGAATGAAGACTGAAGATATTCCAAAAACAACATTTCGAACTCATGAGGGTCATTATGAATGTTTGGTCATGCCTTTTGGCCTTACCAATGCACCTTCTACATTTCAAGGGTTGATGAATTCCATTTTCAAACCCTTCCTTAGAAAATTTGTGCTAGCATTTTTTGATGATATACTAATCTACAACAGGTCTTGGAAGGATCATGGTCAACATGTTGATAGGGTGCTCAAACTATTGCAGGAGAAACAATTATATGCAAAAACATCCAAATGTTTCTTTGGAGTACAAGAGGTGGAATATCTGGGTCACATTGTATCTCACGAGGGTGTTAAAGTAGACCCTAACAAAATTAAAGCCATTAAGGAATGGAAAGTTCCCACAACGATAAAGCAGTTGCGAGGATTTCTCGGGTTAACAGGGTATTATCGCAAGTTTGTTAAGAATTATGGGAGAATAGCAGCACCTCTAACAACATTATTGAAGAAAGATGCATTTTCATGGACTCCTCAAGCAACTAAGGCCTTTGAATGTCTTAAATAGGTAATGTGCCTAGCACCAGTCTTAGCTATGCTAGACTTCACAAAAACCTTTATTGTGGAATGTGGTCCCTCAGGAAATGGAATTGGTGCAGTTTTAATGCAGGAAGGAAGACCCATTGCTTTTGAAAGTCGTCCAATCAAAGGAAAGTATTTACAGAAACCTATTTATGAGAAGGAAATGTTAGAAATACTACATGCACTAAAGAAATGGCGAACTTACCTAATGGGAAGACACTTCAAGGTAAAAACTGATCATGATAGTCTTAAACACTTTTTGGAACAAAGACTATCATCAGAAGAGCAGCAAAAATGGGTCACAAAGATGTTGGGTTATGACTTTGAAATAATCTACAAAAAAGGAAAGCTTAATGTTGTTGTAGATGCACTCTCAAGAAAGAATGAAGAGGTGGAAGCATTGCTTTGTGCCATTTCTATTATCCAACCAGATTGGATAACTGAAGCAAGAGATGAATGGAAGAAGGACAAAGATGTATGGACACTCATTCAAAAGTTGCAGCAAGATCCTAGTACATCCGATACATTTAGTTGGAAAAATGATTCCTTATGGTACAAAGATCGCTTATATCTTTGTAAGAATTCCCAACTAAAACAAAAGATTCTTCTGGAATTGCACACTTCTCCTTTAGGAGGACACTCAGGATTTTTAAAAACTTACCACAGGTGAAGAAAGAATTTTTTTGGGATGGCCTTAAATCTGATATTCAAAAGTTTGTGGCGGAATGTTTGGTTTGCCAGCAGAATAAAGTTGAGACAATTAAGACCCCGGGACTTCTACAACCTTTATCCATCCCAAGTCAACGTTGGGAGGAGATTTCAATGGATTTTATCACAGGTTTACCTAAGTCCGAAGGAAAGAGTGTCATCATGGTGGTAGTTGATAGACTTACCAAGTATGCACACTTGTGTGCATTATCTCATCCATTTAAAGCAAGTACAGTTGCTACTAAATTTATGGACACAATTCAAAAGCTACATGGAAACCCAAGGGTTATTGTGAGCGACAGAGATCCCATTTTTACTGGAAATTTTTGGACGGAGTTATTTTCTTGTTTGGGTACTCGATTAGCTCATAGCTCATCTTATCATCCTCAATCTGATGGTCAAACTGAGATAGTAAATAAATGTTTGGAAGGATATCTTCGTTGTTTTGTATCCGATAAACAAACACAATGGGTCAAGTGGTTACCTCTTGCTGAATGGTGGTATAACACTTCCTTCTATACTGTAGCAAAAATGACCCCATTTATGGCACTTTATGGATATCATCCACCATCCATCACATCATCTTTAAGGGAAAATTCGAAGGTTCAAGCAGTGGAAGATCACATCGAGCATCAGCAAGAAGTTCTCCAACTCTAAAGGATAACCTGAATTTGGCACAAAATCGAATGAAACAACAGGCAAATCAACATCGTAGCGAGAGAAGTTTTGATGTAGGAGATTGGGTATTTTTACGGCTACAACCATACAAACAAATGTCCCTCAAGCAAGCAAAGAAGGATAAAAAATTATCGCCAAAGTACTATGGTCCTTACAAGGTGTTGCAAAAGATTGGTACTATGGCATACAAATTGGAGCTTCCTGCTTCTTCGCGAGTACATCCAGTTTTCCATGTTTCATGCTTAAAGAAGGTTATAGGTGAAAATCTTCCAGCTCAAACAGTATTGCCAGAACTTGATGGGGAAGGGAAAATCATATTGGAACCTGAAGCAGTCATGGAAAAAAGAACTCGACAACTACGGAATCGATCAATTTCAGAGTATCTCATCAAGTGGAAGCACTTACCCACTGAAGATTCTACATGGGAGGATGAGAATTTTATACAGAAGCACCCAGAGCTACTCAAGCATTGAGGACAACACTTTTTTGAAGGAGAGGGGCATGTTAGGTCCCTATATCACTAGTATAGTCCCTTATTATTGTTAGTGTAAACCCCTTATTGTTATTATTGTACCTTTGTAACCCCCATTTTGTTATTATTGTGCCCTTAAATTATTATTGTTAGGTCGGCTAGGATTACATTGTGGCCCACTAGGATTATATTATGGCCCCATGGACTCCTATATATAGAAAGGAGGTTTTGTGAATTGTATCATCCAATAATTGATCATTCATGTAATGTATTGGAGGTTGCCCCCTCGAAGTGGCTTATTTCTAAGGCGTTAATATCTCATTTCTTCTTACATAGGGGAGGCTCTCGTCCCATGTGCGTGGATGCTTTGAATTGTACATGCGCAGAATGTGTACAATCATTCTGTTGATGACCTCTGTCTGGCCATCTATTTGGGGATGGAAAGTTGTGGACTTGGTGAGATTTGTGTCCAACATTGACCAGAGGCTGGACCAAAATGTGCTGAGGAACCTGCTATCTCGATCTGATATGATAGACTGTGGGATCCCAAAGTGTACCCATACTCTTTCAAAGAAGAGTTTAGCAGTAGCTTCTGCTGTGATATTCTTCTTACAAGCCGCCATAATGGCCATCTTCGAGAATCTGTCAACGACCACGAAAACACAGTCATTGCCACTCTTACTAGAGGGCAGCCCCGACATGTAATCCATGGAGATGGATTCCCAAGGTCGATTAGGGGTAGGTAGTGGAGTATATAGGCCTTGCTTCTTGATGGTCAGTTTGGCAATGGCACAAGCAGTGCAGGATCTAATGTGCTTCTCGACATCCTTTCGAAGGTTCGGCCAATAGAAATAATTTTGTAGTATTGCTACTATTTTCTCGACCCCGAAATGCCCAGCGACTTGACTGTAGTGTGCTTCCCATATCATCTTGGCACGCTCGCTTGAAGGAACACAAAGGTGTCCCAGGTGACATAAAAGTGCATCTTGGAGGTGAAAATTTGGAACTCGCGTGCCCCCCAAGAGTGCCTTGTAAGTGTGGCTGAATTCTGGGTCACTCTCATAGAGAAGCAGCCAATCAGAAGTCTCGTGCCCACAAGAGTTGAGCACGGTGGTGAGTGCCACGATCGATGGTCGGCTAAGGCAGTATGCAACATTATTGGTGCTACCCTTCTTGTACTTGATGTTCAAATGAAACTGTTGCAGATATGCGGACCACTTATGATGGCGATCATTCTGAAACTTCC